>JTDE01002667.1:0-10538 GCA_014338405.1 Paragonimus skrjabini miyazakii
GGCCCACAAGTTCAATGATCGCGTGAGCATTGTGGTCGTTTGCGAGCGCGTTTTTTGGAACCCTCAAGGTGTTGGTCAACCAGTTGAATTGCTCGGTATGCGATGGCTGGTACACGTGCTCCGTATGTCTAGATGTCACTGTGCCGCAGTGAATGGTGAGCCTGTATTTGTCATGCATAGTACTCCCGCACAACTCTTTTCTATCAGTTTTTGTGCTTCTTGGTACATATTTCTTCATTTAGGCCACTCTAAATCACTATTGCGGCGAGCGGCGCCCCGAGTTGCTGTACGTTCTGGCCACTATGAATGAATGAATGGTTCGCTCATCTAGACCAAATGAAATAATTCGTCCCTGCCTTTGGAATTGGTAACCATAAAGGGAAGATTATGGAGAGGTTTACATGCTTACATTCTTCAAAGAAAAAGAGTTTGCACAGTTCATCATTCTAAATTACCATTCGTAGGGGAGGGTTGGAATATCGATATGCATTCTGACTAATGTTTGGACCGAATAAGTGATACTTCTTTAAATATGCATGAAGGAGAGTCGCTGACAACGACTGGACGGATGTAGAATGAGCGGTCGATGGCGTTACGTTTTCGAGAAACACAAATTTACTTAGTAGATCCACCTTGACAGTCACAAGCCCACGGTAGACTAGTGTGACAATTCCACCAGTCGCCTAGTTGAAGCACTTCTACAAGTCACTGTGTATGTAGTCGTCAATGTTTCTATCTGTTTCAACTGCATTTTGTCTACAAGTTTTCCAGCGTTTCGTTAGGTTGCATCGAGACATTAGTAAGCTTAAGCACTAGCGTACCTTCCAACTGTTTTTCCTTTTTTCCGTAAAGAAGTTCTTCTTGTAATAATGATCCGTTCAACAAATTTTGGTCTTCAATTCGTGTGCACGTAGGAATACATAAACAGGTTCCCTTTCTGTCTCGCATACATCCTCGTGAATCAGGTTCGTGCTCCGTTGTTCATGTGTTCGGCTTGCTCCCTAATTTTCGTTGAATTATCAAGATCGCTCTTCTATATTCAGTTCTTCAAGAACCTTTCTTTCATCAATTGTCTGGATAGTTCATTGGCATTCGATCTCCAGTCTGCTTGGTTACAAACTGAAGAGGGGTTGAATTCAGACACACAGTTGTACCAACCGCATACCAAAATTCAATCTCCCGTTTAGTGTTGTAGTGAGCATACTTTCTGAAATGCATGCCTGACACGCCTTAGTATCAAACATTAATAACTACTCGTAAAGGAAAACAATGGTGATGATGGTGTTGATTGTGATTACGATCATTTTTATGGTGCTGATGATGATGACGATAGTTTCGTTTAGCGCGAAATTTATCTTGCGTTTGTTTTTGATGGACCAAATACTTCCTCTTTTTATTTTGTTTCATAGAATTGTGTATTTAGATTCGCGAAATTTTTTTGTTGGCAGTTTTTGTCAGTTTTCTTGTCTGTGAACATGACTGTCAAGTATCTTCTTTAAAAGCACGAATTTTATAGGCTCGCACACTATGAAAGAAACAATTCCGCTTGCCCATAGTTTTGCTCTAGTATATTCTGTTTCAAAACCGACGGAAACCGTAAACGTCCTCCGTTGTTATTAGTAATTAATATCAATTTATGGCAAAGACCGCATATCGTATCAACGAAGTAAAAATACTCCGTATTCTGAAACTAACTGCGTGCATTTCCCTCTCGGCTAACATTGTTGCTATTAGAAGTAAATGATCGTCGCCATCGAAAATGGGACATCCTTGATTGAACTTTGGTCGACTTCGTCTGCAAGAACACTTTCAACATACTTTGTACTGGTAACTGTCAAAGAAAACAGGTTTGAAATTGCAGATGTTGGTAGGACAACACATCTGTTATTTACACCCAGTAAGTCCCCAACGTTAGTCTTCTCTGTCTTCTTCATAGTGAAGAAGCTGGGAGAACGTGACTACAAGTCGTGTCCCACCCCTTCGAGTAAGTTCTCTTTCATTGTCACTCGTCATATGGGCCGAATACTGAATCATCTCTCAGACTGAGAAAAACTTCGTAACATGACTCAATGTGATGCCTTTTCTCAAATTACCATAGCTGCAAGTGCACTGCTGATTTGTTTATGTGTAACGATCTAGCAAACGTTGTTCCAGTCCGCTGACCTGATTAGGTATTGAATTACCAGGAACAAAGAATGTCAGAAGTTACTGCAGTGGTTTTGTTGCAACTAGCAACTCCATCTATTCGGCCATGTGGTTGTGGTTTATTCTGCTTTTTGGTGTCTGTGGTCTAGCATGTCTAGGATCAGACAAAGTGCAGATCAAGCGGTAGAATCCCACACTGCTAGCCCACTCCTCGGCCCCTCTCTTCGGACTCGTTCCAGATGTGGAAATATTGCCCCAGATGATACGACGCAAATTAATTGTGATGACGTATGCAAAAGTTTATTATGGTCTGGTTCACTGACTAGTCAAAGAGGTCGCCAACTAATGAGAGTTGTATAATTTCCAACAACCTCTTATTATTTAAAAGGGAAACTAGGCTAATTGTGGACTAGTCAGTATGATCATTACTCTGCTATCAGGTGAACCTGAAGTACTGGGTTCAAACAACATCCCTAGCTCACAGCCTCAGTGACCTTGTCAGTCTCAAAGGAAATTGTTCATCAAAGATCATTGGTGTTATTCAATTCTAAATAAGAGCTATGAAGATTTCTCTCACTTAAACCCTTTGAATACTACCGGATTTTTGTCGAAGCTTTAGCAGTTGAATAATTCTGTTGCACGATCCACTATATTTAGGCCGACTTTCGAACAGTACGTGTATGTATGAGTTAACTACTAAGCAATGGGACATTCGTTAAGCCTGACTGCACCCTCACGTCTAAAAATAGTCATCTGTAAATAACTTTTCTTTTGAGTTTCTGAATACTTACGTTCCTCCCGCAACAAGTTTTTGGATCATATGATTGTTTAGGGTCAAGTATTGAATGGCTCCATATGTCTCTTACAACTCCACCCTTCTGTCATTTCTTCTGTTCCACAACATAGGTGACTAAGCTAAGCAATGACCTTTTTATTGGTAAAAGAGTTCTTTTTATTGTGAGGTTAGTTCTTATTTCTCCAAATAATGATTAAATCCAAGAATTATTTCGTCGATGCAATGAATTTTATCTGTCTAGTAATAACTGTTTCGCAACACCTATGATTCCTCTCCAATGGCCTTATATCGGGAATTTGTTTATTGACGGTTTCCTAATGGTGCTGTACATTCTAAAAACAGT
This sequence comes from Paragonimus skrjabini miyazakii, assembly GCA_014338405.1. Taxonomy (NCBI): domain Eukaryota; kingdom Metazoa; phylum Platyhelminthes; class Trematoda; order Plagiorchiida; family Troglotrematidae; genus Paragonimus; species Paragonimus skrjabini miyazakii. The sequence continues at coordinate 3,285 of JTDE01002667.1, forward strand.
CGCTTATCTAATTTTATCCATTTTTTGGTTTCCTTTATGTTTAACCTGCATCAACTCAGATTCCTATTTCGAATGCACTGTTAGTGTTACGCATTGACCGCGTTATGGTTCTCAATCTTGCATTGTATTTCGCATGACTACCTGTATCGGTTACACTATTGCGTTCATTGTTATGCTCATCCGATATCATATATTTTTCAGCCGTCTTATTCTGTGTCCACATAGTCTGTACAATTGAAGTTTACTTTTATTTCATTCAGTAGTGTACACAATCCTCGTTTTCACCTATCGTATCAACATCGAACATCTGCACAGGTTGACTTGAGTTAATGAGCGTTTATTGCTTGTTCTATTGATATCATTCTGCACTCGGCGATGGACTGCAGTTGGTCGACTACACGTTACGAACAGTTACGAAGTAGTGGAGAATTTACTCGGATAGTTTCTATTGGCTTTTGTATACCTTCAGTTTCCGATTTAGAGAGATTAACAACCTCTGCGTAAAACAACTTGGTTGAATGTCACCCGAAACCTATCAGAGCTAGAAAGACGCCAACAACATTGAGGGTATTGAAGACTGTTGTGAGTGATGTTCACTTACTGTAATTACTTCATACTCAGTGAAAATATTTTTAATTTCGCTTGCACTTGAGTTGGTTTGTTAATAAATTGGTGTACATGAAGCCGGTAAACTTCAGCTGAGAAAGTCAACAATGTGTGTTGTGGCCTCATCAGAAGCAGGGCTCAGTGATAAAGGTTTCAGAAAAGGCACGAGTGAACATCAGAGTGAACCGTTGCAGTGCCTAAATTTCAAATATAGTTAACCAGTACATGTTCGTATTCAACACCCAGTCTAGATTGTTTGAATTCGTATTCAGGCGTTTAATCAGTAATCGTTTTGAGATAAGAGGTGGGCGATTGGGTGACTATATTATACAAAGTGAATACATTAAACACATTTCATCGCATGCTCTAGACTGACACGAAATTTACAGACAGCCCCTTCCACAGAATCACAAGATTTAAGTCTTCCTTCTTCTTGAGCTAATCGACGGTGATTAACAGCGTCATTGCTGCGATTTCAGTCCTGTTAAATATTTTCCCAAAATATCCATGCAAATCATTGCGTCAAAAACCTCACGTTAGACATGAACGACTTCTCACATCCAACTGGACAGTCGCATTTATTTACAGGTAGTGGTTCAACTGAGGAATCACATACATAAGAGTCATAATGAACGTCTTATTAACTCCGGTCGATGAACCCAAGATTGACTGTTCAGCAAACCGAGGTCACGAAACACAGTAAGTTTGATTGTAAGTAACCAGAAATTTGGTCGCCATAGGTCAGTACTGGGCCCTAGTTGTCATAGGGATACAAGACAATTTATAGCACAAAATTTCCTTCTCTATTCAATAAGGTGGAAAGGATTGTGCGTCTGATATAACGAGAAATCTGAAACATCGGACTTCTTTTAATAACGTCATCACAGCGGAAAGGAGATAACTGTTGAAATGTGTAAACATATTTTTGTTCACCATCATCGGTCACAAACGTAAAACATGCAAAATATTTACCAAAATCTGAAAGATTCATCAGGAAATGGACATGTATACATTCACATCACGCGTTACGTCATCGACTGTTGCATAACTCGATTGTTTGATTTGTGCAACTCATATACATATAATGCTGGTGAAAATAGGATTGAAGTGATTCAAAATATTCGTGGAAGTCATGAAAATGCACTTTTCCTTCGGTGGACAGAATTGTTTCCCATAAATTCTCATCTTAGACTGTTTCCGTTATGTATCAAATTAAGTAACAAGAGTGGAAGTTATTGGTCTAGGATAGAACAATGGCAAAGTGATTGGACAAACGAACATAATTTTGCTGCGCGAACGGTCACATATGAGGCAGGTATTAGACCATCAATGTTAATTGTGGTGGGCTGTAATGAAATGACCAAGTTGTCGCATGGGTTGGGTATGGGCTTGGTTATGGTAATCCCAAGGTGTGAACGGACTGCTTTTTGACAAACAAATCCTGATGGCGTAATCGGATTGCATCCGTCTCGGCTATAGACAAGATACACCACTTGATTTTTTATGGGGCGGTGGCCAGGCATGGTGGACGATGCGAGACGTTCTCTCCTTGTCTGCGTCGGCCACAATCAGCCAGGTAAGCCTGCATGAATAAGTTAATATTCTTAGTTGTTCTGGAACGGAACCACGTTGGGCAGTGTTCACGGGTTCTTTCCGATAAAATAGCCTGGTAGTGTAATCAATACATAGTCAGCCACAGGGGCAATGAAATAAATAGACCAAAAGAAGCATAGTTTGGCCCATTCTTTTCAGGATTAAAAGGTACCGTTCATTTTGAGTGGAATGTTACAACAGGGCTTTCATCATAGTAGCTACTGCCGATCGCAACAGATAGTTAGGGCGTCACTATCCCGGCTGCTGTATCCCCTTTGAACGGCGAAGTTATATACTCCTTTTTCTTGCCAACTGAGGTTTACCGAGGCTCGCACCGGTCTTTCTTACGAGTTTCTGGTAATGACCTTCTCGGGATAGGCTATAGTACAGAGAGTGCAACGCGTTTAGTTTCATTTCCATCGTACCTTTTACCCATAGTCTGTTCACTCTATTGGTCAAACACCGTGCAGTGCCACGGTTGTGACTAATTGGTACATGACCATGGAAGTGCAGGTATCGACTGCTCCATGCTTTCTTTGCACGCACACATGTTGCAATAGCATGTCTGATCTAAGTGTGTGTGCTACGCCCAAAACTGGCGATTGGTCATTAGTTCTTCGTTTCAGAGTGAACACATGCATATTAACGAGCCTCATGTCAAGAAGTAGACGACGGTATTCATTGTTTTGACTTTCAACAGCCAGTTCACTTGTAGAATGTTTAGTAACAAGGTGAATGTAACCTATCTCACAACGCGTTTGTGTCTGTACCGCAAACAATAATCACAATGTCGAAATAACTGCAGCGCTGAGAACTAACCGAACAACCCATGTGCATTTATTCCGGCGCGGTAAGTTTAATCGCGACTCAAAACAATCATAGAATGCTAGTTTCAGAATGTGTGCGCAAAAGTTAACATCCCTTCAGTGTCAAGTCTTTGAAGAGGTCAGTGCTAAATAATATCAAGTTGATGTTGACAGTGGTTATACCTGAATTGTAGAAGGCGCAGAGAGACAAAAATGACCCTAAATATCTTGCACTTAAGCTGCCAATTACCAGGTAGGGTGTACAAGTGAGTAGACTGAAGGGATGTTGTTAACAATCCTTCTCAGGTGATCTTGCTGGTCCAAAGTGGAATGAACCGGCCGACAAATTACCGGCTTGATGGTGAGCGTGGAGGAGGAATTTTGTCACTGTATCGTTCTATACGGACCAAGACAGTTAATTTCCATCATATGCAGCTGAAGTTCGATCCAGTGAGACATCTCAACCGACCTGTTCTCGAACAGTTTTTCACAGATGCTTTACACTGCAAATCAGAAATACCCAAACGCAAAAAAGCACTAAATTTTATCGATGCAAGCTCCACTAACCCACGTAAACAAGGTGAAACAATCGATTATTTTCATTTTGCTTTCTAAACGCAATTAGTAGGCTTTTAAGACTGAGAATCATGTAACACTCGTTCCTATGAGTACATTCTTTGCATAATCTACTGCGTGCGAACCAAATATTTTGACTCGGGACCTTCTTACTAGACTATTGCGCATCAAGCCGAGTTTTGCAACTGTATCAGTGGGAAGTCATGTAACAAGTTACGTAAGACGTGGCTGATGTTGCACCTAATGTTAAGGTCAACGTTAATTTTATTCAGCAACCAGATCTAGAAGAGGAAAGCTACATATCTGTCCATTAGAGCAGTCAGTGTTAGAAATTTTGTCTTCATGACCAGTTTGTACAAGAAGTATACCGTTGTGATATCGTAATACATACCGAACAGATTACCGGACAAAACGAACTCTATACAATGGATCTCTAGTGGACACTAGTAAATCAGCAGGTCGCTTTGGAAAAGAAGATACTAATATAAGGTCAAGAGCGCAGTGATCAACAAAATTGTTTCATAACAGTATGGCCGAAGTTATAATCCTAATCGCGGCAAGGACAAACACCACTGACGAGCTCTAACAACAGCAAAACTCAAGTCTATTGTCTTTTTTCAAAACAGGCTGACTGAAAATGCTGAATATAAAGCCTGCGAGCAATTGTGTGATGTTCAACTTGGAATTAACCAACTCTCCGTCTACCCCCTAGAAATCTTAACTATACACTTTGAATGTTACTAAAATAGTCCAATTGATCTTCAACCACTTTTCAAGTGTGAGGGTGCATAAGACTTTCCTAGTAATCTGCAACGTTCAAGTTTCATTTCCGAAACTGAAGTCTTTTACTGGATATAAATCTTTTTGTGCTATCCTCATTGGTACTAGCTTAAACCCCAAAACAACAAAGGTAGATTTTTGATTACCTTTTGGGTATGTACTCAAAAAGCTCAATGTGGTCATTAGTTGGCGTGGCTAACACTGAAGTCTAAGCAGATTCCACATGAAGTGCTGCTTTCGGCAGTTTACTGAACTGTCATCATGGTGCTCATGTAGCTAATATTCAGTCATTTTGAGTAGAAGAGGTAAAGGAAATCTCTGCGCACATGCCACTTCGATCAGAATGGTTACCTGAAATGAATGAAGTAGTAAACCACTTTAGCAAATCTTCATGTCCGTTTTAGGGGACGTGTAATTAGCGGTCTATGTTAATTATGTGAGGTTTGTAACAACGGCATCTGGTACACTTGAATGACCGAACGGGTGGTCAACAAGCTTCTGCGACAAAGAGTATTTACGGACATTCTATGGGAAAGATTGACCCTCTCAACGTGACGAGCGCTAGGTATTCTAGCGTCTCGCCACTCAAATCTTCCTATGTAGTGAGTCCAGGCTCCTGAAAAATTGGCGTACATGTCGACTGCACAACAGTAGTGAAGGTAATCTTGGTGTTTACAGAGTTCATGAATCACACAGTCAAAAAGAGTCAACCTCTTCTGGAATCACACAGGTGAGTTGTGTTAAGCTATCCAACGAACGATTAATTGCAGTCGTTGGTTGCACAACTGACAGTGTTAATCAGACTATAGTAAATCTGTGGTATATGTGGCCGAAACAAATCAGATAAATGCTGCAGAAAAGAAATTCTGATGCGCACATATTCATGGTATCTTATCTGAAGGCTGCTTCTGTAAACCAACAATTTCAAGTTGATTTTTTTAAATCATTCTGTTTTAAGCAAAATGAAACAGAAAACTCCTCATCGATAAATGAATTGTTTGAGATCTTTACATTTTACAGCAGAGTTGCTTAAAGTTTTCATTCCATGAATTGGAACGAAAAGGACGTTTCACCGGGTAACAAACGCAACTTGACAATCAATTTATCGACTAGTTCCTGTAGGTTACTACCCACCAAACGGCCATCACTGCGAGGTAAACCAACGAAGGATAGACTTGAAACTGTGAATGTATTCCCTAAAGCGATGGATGTCCGGATATCTGCGCAGCGGAAGCTGTCATAACAAGCCCACTGGGAAAACCAGATGCACGAAATCCATCGATAAAACTCTGTCCTAACCAGTAACTCTATTTGGACAGCCAGTCTGTGAATGGCCTAATGAATTCAGAAGGCGCCGTAGGTAAGGTGAGCAACTGAATCCAGATGTAAAAGTTCTGAGCTCAGAAGGGGGCCTCGTAGTTCATCTGGTAAGCCGATTGCCAGATAAGGGCATGCCGTTCCTTTTGCTCATTACAGTCTAGCTGAGTGCTGAAAATTTTCTAGTTTGTTCCCCTCTAAACAGTATCTCATAAGTCTATCTTGCACACTTCATTTCAACACTCATTTTAAGTGTTTTAGTTTCTGAGTGTTTATCTGGTTATCAGTCTGTTTAGCAAACTGAAATGTTGACATTGTGAATACTCGGTATTTAGCCAGTGTCACGTGATCGGTCGACACGGAGGAGGAGACAATAAAAACGAATTGTTTCAATCACTGTGGATGAACAAATGTTCTTCCAATGCGCGTGGAAGATCGTAACGAGCTTCAAATGATATTCATGTTCTTTTCTTAGTATGTCTAAGCCAGCTGATGGATGTTGAGTGTTCCAGTCTGTTTTCGTTCAAAGGTTTACAGTTCTCTTTTACTTCATAATGCAGACTAACAGAAACCAACGGCAGCGTAAGAAAGTGGGTTTAATTTAACCACTCAGTCGTTCCAATTACTTATGTGAACAAACACAGCACTGTATTTCGGCGTATTGTTGAAGGATGTCATCTCTACACAGTGCATAAGAGAAATGTTAGTGAAATGGTTGGCGGAATATGAAGCCGACCTCAGCTGGAAAGTATCATTGACCACTTCCTCAAACATCAAATAGTTAGACTGCACAAATCATGACAGCTAATTGTCACTGGCATTTTCCTGCATATCTCTAGGTATTGAAATACTGGACCGGATTTTCTGATGACGTACTTTTGCTGGTTGTCTCCTATGAAACCTAGAAAAAGGAGATAACAATGTTTATGTCGAATCGTTTGCAAAATTCTCCACAGATAATTTATCCGGCAACTTGTATTGCTTTTCAACGTAAGTATGCTGTTTTTGAGTATGTAGCGATCGTTGTACTGACGTTCTACTTCGCTTAATTTACTGCAGACTATTAAAACAGTTGTCCTACAAGACTGCTCTTGGAATTGGATTTGTTTCAAAGAAACTGTTTTTACGGGCATTTGTTTTGAGCTAGAATCACTGTTACAGCTCTTTTTGTTTTGTGTGCTTGCGCAACAGAGAACCACCGTCAGCTTCCCAAGCTTACATGTGACGTGGATGATGTTAGACGAAACGATTATAAACACACTCGTTAATCATATTGAGAGAAAGATCCCCCATTCACTATTGTGCATTATATGGCAAATCCATCTGCCCTGAATCAAGCTAGGATCGACAAGGAAAGAAAAAACAGCCTCTTTTTGTTGGTGAATAAGCCCATTTCTAAGGATCCCTTCCCTGGTCTACGTAACCACAAATGGACCTGTCGGTCACTGCGGACACGATAGCCACTAAGTTAAGAAACCCGGGTACGACAATAGCATTAAATGAAATCAGTCCAGTTGAAAAATCAACACTTGCTCACAAAATTTCAGATCTCCCTGGGTATTTTGTATTCCAGTCA
>JTDE01002667.1:11562-33210 GCA_014338405.1 Paragonimus skrjabini miyazakii
CTTGAACCATTTAAAAATTCCTAATTCCATTATCAAACCATTTACATTATCACGGCTGACACTCTCTTTGAAAACACTAGTTCTGAGGCAAGTAAATTAAACATAGATAATTACTCCCCGAACCTTAAGATGAGCAAAGTAATTCAGCCAGCCTGTGTGCAGTTAAGTAGTAACAAATGTCACGTGACTCTTTAAAACTCTCAGCGGAATACAGTTTAGTCAACTAAATTTGCAATTGCGATATAGTGCACCTATAGCCAGACCGTCTATGAATGATTGTTTTTCTTCAACAACCGCTTGAATTAGGTCCCGCCACATGACATTCACATCACTCCCTAGTACAATAACCACTTCTCTAAGCCGCAAGACAGCCACTTGTTCGATCTCTACAAAATTCCTACTGAACACTAACCATTGTTACTTACAACCGAAAATCCGATTGTTAATCCCAAAACATAGTTTCTTCTATCACAGCATCTACATCAGATTCGATTTTAGTGGTTTCAACTGTACTCACAGCTTTTAAAAATGCCTCTACTCGTCGCAAATCTGTACCAAGCCGATCAACAAGGATTTCATAATTCACCCAGATGAATGGAGTCAACCAACAGATAAATCAGTGTTAAACGACAGGAATAAATATGATTGCTTTATGAACCTCTACTTCATGGAACTAAGTGACACTGTGCAACCTTCAGTCTAAGCCTCAGAGGACCTGTGCGTATTACGGAATGGACCACCATGTTCTTAAAGCAGTTCACAAAATGATCGATAAACGAACAGACACAAACCTTTATTAAAGCGAAGGTTAACATTCCAGCTTGCTGACTGGCTTTGGAGATGAAGACTGCTCCCACAGCTCCTGCTAAAGGCTGATTGATCTGTTTATGGTGAGAAATGTAGGGGTACTAGAGAAGTAATGTTTTCAATTCAAGCAAAACTACACGGCGTATTCCAAAACAAAGCCTTACTCCGTAGGGGAACAAGAATTAAAATAGAAGACGACAAAAAATGAATCACGATTCCGCCGGTGTATTGTCTAAGGGACGAAAAGTAAAAATTACTGGTAACAAAAGGAAGCAAAAACCTCAAAATATTCATTGGTTTTAGTTAACTTATTGGTTTTGCACCTTAGGGGGACTGGTTAAAATGTACGAAATACGAATGCAAGGCTTACTGACTAATTGCAGTTGTTGAACACTTAGATGACGCTTTTGCTTAATCGATAACCAGCTTTATGTGATAAATATTTCGTTTTCATTGCACTTCTTCGGGGGTACAAAAAGCTTGAATTTTTTCTCGAAATCTAACAGCCACGGCGCATCATTGTGGTTCAACACTCTTTTCAGTCGACATACCTAAAACACTTGTCGGAACATGTTTTACCCAATACTTACTCATTGGCACTTTTCAGCGAGATAGCCAACCAGGTAAGTACACCAAACCACGTGATAATCCGAGGTGGATTATTACATTCCAACATCTAGTAACTAGACGCATTAACGTTTTAGTCTTCAATAACGGGTCCGGTCTCAAACACTTTGGAATCCAAATTAGACGGGATGAAACCGTCCGTATATCTCCCATCAGTAGCGAAAAAATCTCAAGTGGTGTCGTCTGTGTTACTTCAGACTTCAGGCTTGTAACTTTATGAGCAGGGATACGTTTTTAAATTTTTATTCGGAATTTTTCTTCTGATTATTTTTCACAAATCTGGGGAATGCATTGGTGACCATCAAGAAAACAGAAAAGTCAGTAGTTTGGAAAATAGCAGTAAAAGCGGATTCATCAGACAAGTAGCATGACTTCCTTCCAAACTTGTGAGCTACTTATGCTGAAGAACAAGCCAAAGCTCCCGTTGAAACATTTAGCTTAAAGTATGTCGCAATTAGAAAAATGAAAATAATTGATAACCGTGTAATTATTAGTATTAATCAATCTTCTAAAAAAGTAGAACCTTAAAAATGATACATCTTTCTTCCGGGATGGTATGGCTTATACAACGCTTAACAATCTGTCAAAACTCTATACAATGACCGATTTCAAAAGGGTGATCACTTATCCTTTTTCTTAAGGGTGGTTTTCTGTGAAGGTCATAATATACCTAATGTTCAAATAAGTAAGATTCACTGTCTGTAGGTTTCGTACTGATATCACATTAAAGAATAGAGTAGACACAAGTATCGTCATGGTTACATTTCATAGACAGCCTACACTGTTCCCCAGAATGGAAACGGAAACATAATCATCGTGTTTGCCAACAAACACACAGATGATAAATAACCTGAACACAGTAAACATCACAAAAAATTTTGCACTTAAACATTTAGACACTCTTCATATGGGTGATTATTTGGTGACCTGATTGTCCTTAGAGGTGATTTCAACTGATGAACACTTTCAACCAGATTAACAGATAACCTATTTAAAAATGTACAAGGTAATTTGTTCAATTCCGATATGAAACCACATACGTAATTCTTGAAAGGGAAAATAGAATTTTTGTACAAAAATTTCAATAACCCCAAATATACAGTAGATATTATGCACTTAATGCTCTTCGGTGGTTTGAACAAACGATTAACTGACAAAAAGTTTTAACTGTAGGCAATTAGTTTTTTTTCACCGATGTCACTTTTAACAGCGTGAAACAGTTCGTGGTTTAAAACTTACGAAGAGTAAATGTTTTTTCAAGGGAATCATGAAATGTTTTGTATGGGATTAGGTACAAACTACTGATAAACACGCAAGGCTTGTTTATTGTATTTATTGTAATGTATTTTGAAAGCCGTAACCGTCTTGGATTAAAAAGATCGACTACGACATTGCAGTTAAAAGATTGGTTTGTAAAATAATCAATTAAGCGGGTTTCGACACTTATCTGAGAAAACCTTTTTTTATCCTGGAGAACAAGTTTCTTCTGGTTTTGTGGCATACAAATATGAAGCACACCTATCCGATGATAAATTACACTACTGAAAGCAGAAGCACCGTGTATAGTGACTTGTGTTGCGACAAACTTCACCGAATGTTTTGGATTACTTAGCACAAACTGTATCCAAACTCCAAAACAACTTGCAATGCAATGCTGATCATTCCCACAACTACGAGAGTATACAGATAGCCTACCTTAGGTATGGCTCAGCATTGAGGATGTGGTCCACAATTTTCAGCACGTTCCTAAACAGCGTCCGCTTTGGTAGGTGGAGTGACTGTCACTAGAAACTACAGGTGCACTGTGTGGATCGAAAATGTACTGTTTGTTACACTGCGACCGTCTCGGCAATGATAGGGGTCTTTCGCTAGTAAACGGTGGACATTTCACTGGTATTTAATATGTGTTTTCCGTATGATTTGGTAAAGACATCAGTCGGTATTAAAGTGAATTATGCTAACCTCACGGTTCACAACAGTGTACTTCTCTCCACAAGTTCACCCTGGGATATCACACATAGGTCGATCTCCCTGAAATAATGGTACCAGCGCTTTCTTGGTCCGGATTGGTACATACAGGTTGCCCACACTAAAGCCTTCTCATTAAATTCGTTAATCGTTAAGTCTAAACCTCTAGATTTCTTTCATCCGTTCCACTAGGACATGAGGAAAAAGTGTGTGGCAAAGTTTATAGAGTATTTTATACTCCTAATAACTAACAGCGTTTTATTCTTACACCATCGTGATGTTCTTACATTACGTATACATACTGTTCGAATTAAGCCTAGTCGAGTAGTAAAACTATAAAATGTTCTGTAAACCTATCTGCTTTTTGTCGGCTTTTCCAATCGTTAAGCCATAGTGAACAGATCTTTCACTCGATTTTTTGGTTCTGTAGTAACACGTCTGGCGTTTTAGTTCATTTCGGCACTTACGCACAACTGTAAAATAACAGTGTTTCTAGGATACTGTCAAGGTGACGTACCGCGATAGTCATTTTGAACACCTACGAACACATTCCGTGAATGTAAACCTTGATTACTGTGAAATTCTAAACAAATTTGATTTCGTCTGTTACCATTTATAGAGTAATGAAAAACATTTTTATTCAACTTCGTCATTCTGAACACACATTTAAACAATCTTCACATACCTCTACAGTAAACCACAATCTGATTCATATGTGTTTAAGGAAGCTCACGTGGGGCCCATATTGCATCATGTTTATTCAACAAACCACTCCAAACTAAGCAGCACCAAAAATTCAATGGAATACATTAGCAGTGTCCTTTAAGTTTGATCCCTTTCAAACCGGTTATCCATGATGACGACAGATTTTCTTCTGGAATCCAAGGACCTGAAATTATTGAAGCAGGTGATGCAGTTGCATAACGAACTACAAGCTAACCTACAATAGAACAGAAGGTGGCAAACCATACAGAAAAATGTCGGAGCTTTTGAAACAAATATTATTCGCAGAAGCACAATCACACTACACGTATCACCTTCTTTGCCTTGAATTCTCACTACGAACGAAACAACACTTATAATATCGTTCCATTTGTCTAGACTTCCTGCGGTGGGATTATTGTCATTTGGCCGTTGTCCAAACTTGGACTACCTCGCAATACTCCAGCGCATTGTTACATGAGGAAAACTATCTGACGGTGTAAGACATACTGATCTTTTTCTTTATCCTTCTGTTTCACTGTCATGTATACATTGTATTTCACGTCGTTGTGTTATACATTTTCTATGCATGATGGCTGAGCACTCGTCAAAACAAGTTGTAATCTGGTGTGTCATTATATAGTGACTTGTCTTTAACAAGGTAGGCAGTATTTCCGTATGATAAAAACAGTTTTTTACAGGCTTCAGAAACAATCGCGAGTTTATGACTATTTTTTTTGGGTTCTAACAAAGTAACGTTATCTAACACATTGTGTCACACCGATTGGTTTCCATGGAGAGAAGGAACATGTTCACAGAGAAGATGCCTTTGTTGTCTAGGGAAGTTGTTGCTCACCCAGGAGGTACGATAAATTAATAGACAAGACAACAGAGGTCAGGGAGAATGCAAGCAGACGATACGCTCTGCGGTCTTTAGTAACGTAAGCTGCCAACATAAATTATTATCCGTGTGCATAGCGTGAGTTTTCGTTCTTCAACCAGTAGGCTGCGCTGATCACCGTGTTTAGGATTGATGTAACCTAATACCGAACTGCTCGAGTCGAAGTTGGAACTCAATACCAACAAATGTTCTGCATTTGATGAATTCGGGTTTCTCGTCCGGATACATCATTATTTCCTTTGTAGCTTCGTCCAATAAATTATTCAACAAGAAAGTGTTCAGCGATCGATCTGTTAGTTTAATTGCAACTGCAACCTTAGGTGTGCTGATAGATAACGGATGTAAACAGCACGGCTAATCAAAACTTACTTTTCGTTTGTAAGCCTTTTTCGGCAAATTGAAGGCAACAAACATACTTCAGTAGTAGAGTATGCACAAGTCAAGACATATGGAAGCCTACAATGTACATCCTCAATTATCCGATCCCAAAGAAGTGCAACTCTAGAAAAATTATATTCTTAAGTGTTGTGTACCAGCTAGGTCATTTTGTTTTAGGAATGTGACTGTCCATGAGTTATTAAGGGTTTCATTCAATGAAAACGATTTTGGTTAGCGGTCTTTTTCCTACATCAAACTGCTTTCTATACGGCTCCCTGCAGCTATGTTTCATCAGATGTTGATCGGAACTCGTTTGTAAACAGTGGTTGGGAAACATGTACTTGAAGAACTAACCACCTCAAGTGAGGCTATAAAAAATATACCGGTATAGTACAGTTAGCACAGTAACAAGGAAAACCAGCGGAATATAAAAAAAGAGGACATGAAGTGAGGAGCGAAGAAACCGTGAAATAAAATTGGTTGCACAGTAGTGTCATGCGCCCAAGTTTTTTACTAAAAAAAGCAATATCATGAACGCAACATAGACCCCGTCGGTCCATTCACGATGTGAACCTACGACTTATCATCCCACCAATGCTGAAACAACTCCAAAACAAACGAACTTCTTTACTATGATCAAAAGTTTATCACTAAATATGAGGTTAAGCACAGGATCATCCGAAACTGACTAATTGGAGTTCTCAATCTGATGTGAAAGTTGTGGATTCCCCGTGAACCCGTACTGAGTCAGACAATGGTGTCTACATTCTAAAACTTTCGAAGTCTATTGTCTGGGGGCATTTCCATCTTATCCAGTTCTCAGTCTGCCACACCGCATTCGAGGACCTCATCAACCATAAAGTTGAATAAGATAATAAAGTCCGGATAGCTTTGTCAAACCCTCATCTATAGAACTGAAGGTTGATGATAAATGTGAAAGGGCTCAGGCTCATCCAAAAGCTATCATTAGATGGCTTTCAGGGTGATGACATTTTTCTAGTGTACCAGATTTAAGCTAATGGGACTGGATCAAAGACCCAGCTGGTGTCCGACGAGGTAGTTGTTGACTGTGCTCAGGGCTTTGAAGGAATGTAAATTTGTGATCATTGTAGTCACGGTGAAGCGAAAATCCAGCTTCCTCCTTACGGATGGGTTACTCGCGAGCTAGTTGGGATCTACAAGGTAGAATGGTTGAAGGCAGCCTTAACGCAATAGCATTCAGGCTACTTGTACCATTCATACATCCAGTGGCTAAAATTTACAAAATTGGTAGACTGTCATCTAACTCATCATTCCAAGTGAATTTGAATTAGAACGCATAAAATGGAGAACAGTGTTAAACAAATGAAATTATTTTTTATCCGTTAACGTCAAACTGTCATCAGCTTAAAGTCTGTTGAGTGCAGTGCCTACAATTTTGTAATCATTTCGGGGAAAATATCTACCAATGTTTGGTCAAAACAGAGTTGTTCAGAATACAGACCGCTTGCCACACTGCACAATATTCAGTGCGACTGTTGATGTTTAGAACTAATCGCAAGACGATCAAATGAATACTGAATCACGGGCAACGAAAGCCTTGACCGCTTGGAGGAACGAAGTTGTTAAGTTGGAGAGTACGATCCCATGCACACCGTTGATTGTAAACGACGTGGCAGTTTCACAGTCAGTGATGAGTTTGTATTCACAAGTTTACTGTCGCCTCTTTTTCTGTTTCCCGAAGCTCCATTATCTTTCTTTTCCCTTCTTTTTTTTTCTTTTCTTTGCGATACATATATACTTAATTTTTGCTGTGTTACTTCGTGGGTTATTTTTAGAACCAGCGACAGCATGAGGCGTAATGCTGACGTTTAGGACCCGAAGCTGAGAATGGTGATGACGATGACGACTGAAGTACCAGAAACAAAGCTAGTTTCTAGGTACTTAGCAAATAATATTCTGACATTTCGCGTCTGACGCAGAAGCTTCTTCAGATCTGAAGAAGTGAGACTGTGCCAGAAGTGAGACGTCCTCAACAAACCAGCTTACCAGCTGTTCATAAGTTGTCTTTAAATTATGATTACTCAGTCGGTCTCAAGCATATCTTAGCTAATAATATTCTGATACTCTTTATAAAAATGGTAACTCTTGTTTAAAAGCACCAATTGCGAGACATCTGCTGAGTCCCCAAGTGGAACTATACAGTGTGTCTAGTTCAGAATCCGCAGAATAATGCTCTGATTGCGGTTTTGTCTTTATATTCACCTTTACGGACTCAGCTTTTGAAACGTGGTCACTAATATGCTTAACACTTTTATAGGCTTGTTTGTACGCTCTCGTCCTATTCTTTTGAAAAACGGAATTGATGAAAGGAACTTACTGGTTATCATACGCTTGTGCATAGAGTAAACTGATCAGTACACAATTTGGAATCCACAAAATCACCTCAACTGATCAGTTCGTTCACACTGTTCTGAACTTGCACCGAATAAACTGCATCAAAATGCTTTAGTTTTATGTTTCTTTCAATGTCATGTGTGAATTATTAAATTACCAAGAATAGTCAGATAGATATAGTGTAAGGCTGAATCGTTTTAGTGTACCTCATCCAAACCTAAGCCTCTCTCAACGTGGAAGATAGGGCATTCATTTAGTGTACAACACTCAAACGGCATCTATACTATCACCATATTTTTCACACTGCATCTGTTGTTCTATATATAACAATAAAAAAACATAGTTGCTACGGCTTCTATGTTCACTGCATAATCTTTGTTCTGTGATACTTCCCCGAATATATCCGACTTCAATCTACATGCTTTTGTACGTGTGATACGAGCCCAGCATGAATTCAAGTAGGTGAACTGTAGAGATCACTCGGAACGATTTTGCAGAATATGCTTTGCATTAACTTGTTTATAGTTTTTAAAGAAATATCTTCTGAACTAAAAGATTCTTAATGATAAATGGATTGGGAATAACACAACGTTATGAACAAGTTGTACTACTCTACGTTTCAACCACCTCTAGTGGCCTTCCTCAGGAGTGTTGTAAACGAAATCACATTAACAAAGGAACAGAGGTCACATGGGATTTGCCGTGGTCAGGTCATTCTGCGCTGCATCTGAATTGATTGGCCTAATCCTTTGCTTATTAAGTGGGGGTGAGACATGTAGATAAGACGCGTCTATGTCTGGTGTTGCTTATCCATCCACGCCACACTGCAGACAGGTGTTTGCTATCATTGCGATTAATACAGGCGTGTTGTGTGTAAATCGTGAGGGCTTCAGCACAGCATCGCTCCGCATGGGAAGGCAGACTCTTGTGAATCACTCGGGCTTGATCAAAACATACGTTGTGATTCTCTGACAGTGCATGAAGTGCGATGGCCGAATCGTTCTCTAGTTTGCGAAGTTGAAGTGCATCTTTAGGAGGAGACCTCGTGTGCTTTTTGTGTTCGGAAGCACGTACTTTCAGTTGTCTGCTGATATTGCAATCACCGCATTTGATTTCGTAAACACAGTCTGTCTGGTCACTTATAGAAACTGGATCCTTCGGATGCATCACCAGTCGTTCTAAGGTATTATCTAACCGGAATACGGTCCACATAGCATACTCGGAAAGTATGAAGCAAATTTTTTTGGACGGTTGTTCACGTTACGGTATTTGCACAGTAGGCTTGAAAGTTCTGTTCGTTTCGGTCTCCTCCTTAGTTGGCATGCGCCTAATTGCATTCTCAATAAACGCGTTTGATTTCTGTTGTTTTAGAGAGTTCAGTCGTGTAGATCTTATTTGCACTATTAATGAGGGATTTGATGACCGTTCTCTTCATGCCGATTGTATGTGACGAGTTAAAGTTGAGATACCAACCAGAATGAGTTGGTTTTCGGTACACAGACACCTGGAGTCTCTGGTGTTCATCAATTTTCACCAGGCAGTCTAGAAAACTAAGCGAGCGCTCCTCGGTTTCAGTTTCCAATGTGAATACAATACCGCCGTATTTTGAGTTAAGAAACTGTAGAAATTGGTCACGAGCGGTCCGTTTCACCACGACAAACGTGTCATCTAGATACCGCCACCAAATTCATGGAGGGCAGATAAATTCGCTCATCACTTGCGTTTCTAGATGTCCGAGGAATAGATTGGCTACTGTAGGTGCAACAGGGGAACCCGTTGCCACACCACCGGTTTGCTTGTACAGCGTTTTGTTGAATGTGAACAGGGTTGAGTGTAAGCAAGCTTCAAAACCAGATACAATTTCAGAGGGTGATAAATTAGTACGTGCATCAAAAGAGTCATCATTATCTAATAATTCTTTAGCAACATCAATGCTAAGTTTTACTGGTACACTAGTGTAAAGAGAGGTCACGTCAAAACTAAGAAAAGTTTCGTCACTACATAATGTCACGTGTTCGAGTTTGTCGGCAAAATCAAAAGAATCTTCAACGTTGCTTACCAACTTGTGCTGCAACGGTTTGATCATGCTACCGATGAACTTCGCTAACTTGTAAGTTAGACTGGTAGTGTACTTTTGGATGACCACAGAAGCGCGAAGGACGGTTAATTTTTGGATTGAGCATGAACCAGGTATACTGCCCATGTTTTTCTTTAATGCCCCGAAGGAATTTGCTGGTCTGTACTTTGACATTAAGAAGTGCGTTGGCCTTCTGATCACTGATCTCTTCATATGGTCCAGTGACTAAGTGCTCCAACACTTTCTTTCGGTAATCTCCTTGGTTAAGAATCACTGTGATGTAACCTTAGTGACGTGAATCGATCGATCCTTCTTGATGAAACTCTGTTCTGCATTGGTTAGGTTTGAGACAGTTGGTTGTTGTCATTGTAAAACGTTTGCAATTCGGAATCGCGCTTCATCTGCAACATCTGTGGCTAGTTTGCTTAGATTCTGAAATACTGCATCAGTGTACACTGGTCATTCGCCAACTTGTTCTATGCTTGAAAGAATTCACAGATTTTCACATGAGAGAAAATAACCTACTTTCACGTCCTTCTCCTTCTGTGTTGATCAGAGAACAACTTATGTTGGAATACTTATAAATGTAAAGATTACAAAATTACTGAATGCACAGAGAATTAATCTACCGATACGTGGACATCATTATTGTGTATGAAACTTGCAGAAGGAATCATATGAGAGACAGACATATTCCATGATCTGTGTGAGTGGGTTATGAGGGTGTTAGGAAACCTTAGCTATGGAGTGACTTGCACTTTTGAGTCAGTCATCCTAAAGCTGTCGTAATGGTGGCTACCAAAATGCTGGTCAGCGTTATACTGTCACGATAGCTTGTAAAATGAGTGACTACAACTACGCATTTTGTGCTGATCTTTGAATGTGGCCCCAAATTCTTCAACGCAGATTGTTTTAAATTTTTAAACATGACCTTTTAACTCGTATACGAAAGTAAAGTGGTTAGCAAGCACACTTTTGGTGGTCATTAGCTGACATCATACACAGTGTTCAAACAGACTGCGAAGGCCCTATCGACAGGCGTATGTTTTTCCTATCGTTCTAACTCACTGTAGTAAATGTACATGTGTGAAGGAAAATCGACTGTGCAAAAGGCTGTCCAAAGGAACACCAAATGAGTTGCGTCTTCTCAGTGACCTATTCAAGTTCAGTAAGGGAACCGGGAGTATTAAACATTGGTTTTCCTTTGGACGAATTGTACTGAACTGTCGTCAGTTCGAGTATTGCAAAAATGTGATTTACTGTTCCTGCAAAATTTCTAGTAGTATGCTGAGAGTCCTCACTAAAGTTGTGTTGAATAAACATTGCTCTAAGTAGGTTCAAGGGTTCAGTCTTATAAACGGAAGAAAGATTGTCAGTTCCGCGCTTCTATCCCCCTTGCTAATCGAGGAGAACCATGCACTGTACAGATTATTAATGCAGAAAAAATGAACGTAAATGGCGGGTGAAAAAGTACCCACCTTGAATAAGACGATAATTGATGCATACGCCTGAGATAGATTCATATTTACTGGCCTAAGGGAGTGGTTCATTAGTGAAATTAGTGGCATTGCAGTGCAGGTTGTCTTTCCCACCTGTGCTGATCCAAAATACCTAAGGGACATTCCGAGCATCCAATCGTCGGGTGTAGTCCATAATAGTTATTTCGGTGAGCAGGCCCAGACGGAATTTAATGGAGTCGGTCAGCTTCGTTAACTAGGACTCATGCACAGAATTACCGAGGATCAGGCTTCAAACTAGCTGGCGTGCGTAAACTAAACCCACCAAGAGGTGATTCAAATAAGTCTTCCACTTTTCAACATGTATTTTAAATCACTAAACTAGGAAAGTCGAACTGTACTACCTGGCAGGTTTAGGTCCAAACGAGTAGCAAAGCGTTACTTCAGCCATGGTCTGAGGGCCGTGAGTTTAAAAACGTAACAAGGAAAAATATATGAACGGTGTAGGTTGCGGTGTTGTGACTTTGTGTCACCACGATGAATACACTCATGAACTTTTTAGTGATCTCGAAATAGTATCGCGTCAAAGCAATCATAGTGAACTGTCAAAGAAAAGACGGTGGATATGTTAGTTGCATGCAAGCTAACTTGGGTAGGCAGTTTTCATCCATTTATAGCAAATACTTAATTTCGCTTTCGCCCCCCCCCATCTGGCGATTAGTTTTGACCAGCTGGGCTACAAAAGTTTTTACTCACATGCCCTTACGTTCCATTGCTTTGAGTGCATGTTGACTAACGTGCGTGAATAGACCACATATGATTTGTATGTGCGTATGTAAATATATATATGTATACAAGCGTTAATTGTTTGGTAAATGCGACGGGCTTATCCCAGGCAAAACATGTGCTGATTCACTTTACAAACATTTCAACCGTGACCATAGGCTCTTCCGTTACTTCCACCCATTAAGAGGTCTCTACTGCAAGGAAACATGTATGTGTGATACTCTAGTTTCAGGGAATGACTTTTCAGGTGCTTAGCCCTCAGTTGTGAGGATAGAGTGATGTCCGAGCAAATATTTGACCTCCTTCCAACTGTCTGTAGGGTGAGTGTCACCTTTGCTTACCGAAGTTTTCTAAACACTGTAATATCCAGAAACCTACTTTTAGCAAGTGCTTCATTGTTTTTCAACAAAGACTGGCAAATCCTCTGACTGTTCCTCGTTACGAATGGATTAAGGAACGAACTGTCAAGTAGGAGTCTCTAGTTTTAAAAACATGTCTTGTCATTTTTTATAGGTTTTGTGAAATTTGCACACTTTCAGCCGTGGAAATAAAATTTTCGGACAGGTTTAAACTGCACACCATTCTCAACGATTTGGTCTATAACGTTATACGGTTAAAGCCTGATATAATCTGGTCTCATGGTGACTGCTGTCAAGTACTGCGAACTACGCAGCAACCAGACTGAATTAATGATTCAGAAAACCTTTCGCGAATAAACGGTGTGGTCGCGAGCGTAAAACTAAAACCAATAACTGAAAATGAGTTAACTTGAATGCACGCTTCCCAAATTATCTCACCATAGTAATCATTACAGTGTGTTATTAGTTATCATGTTTATATACAAAATTGTGTCCGCAGATCTAGAGTATACTTTCCAACGGAATGCCCATGGTTAGTTTATTTTTCATGAACTGCGGTCTACGTGTATAGCTGCTTACTCATCGAAGTGTTAGATAGCATTTAATTGCGAAATTTCCGCTTCAGTTTTAGAACTTAAGAGTGTAATCTGATATCTCATTTCACGAAATCCATAGTGCGCTTCCGAGTTAACGTTACACGTGCATTCACTGTGTCAGCAAATGGATGGTTACGTTTTGTCCGGCAATTTTATAATCCTGTCTATTAAAATCTGTTGTTTACACACTCATTCCTATGCCGAACAATGTTGCTTAAGTAACAGAAAAATAAATACAGAATATCAACAAATTCCATTTACTAACGAACTTACCTTATCGGTGGTGTTCTGTAAGAAGCACAAATTTCGTTCTATGCTGGTCAGTCTCTTTCAATGTAGAGAGCAACTCCATGACATTTGCAAGCTGTAACCACAGCTGGGGTTCAGAAACGAACCATCGAAGTCATAAAATTGCCCCCTCCGTTGTAGAAGAGATCGTCTTCATTTAGAGACTGCCTGAAGCTGTTCGTCATCCACCAGTGCGTCTGTTTTGACAACGGCCTCCCAAAACACCCGTTCTATGAGAGACCCGTTCTTTGTCCACATACAATAGCAGGGCCCACCCATTGAGCAGACGATCACTGCTGCTTTAATAAGCGACGATGAGCGTCTGCTCAGTGAACATTTTGAACGTTTTGTATGCGCCAGTCAATCGCATACACTTAGGCACAACTGAAGGCCAGGAGAATCGATGAATATGGCGTACACGGCTCTCACATGCTAATTTGAGCGAAAACAGGCCGTCGACGGTCGAGTAGGTCAGTTTCGATTGCGTACGTGTATGTGCGCGTGTTTATGTGCCCCCATTCGCTAGTGGCGCTATTACGAATGACGTCGATTCCAGCCCTACCGGAGCCACGCGACGCATGTTTGTGGTGCCCGATCAAATGCACACAAGAGTGTAAATGTGCACAGACCTACAACTCCTAGTGAATCGGGGTTTCCGACTGCTCTGTTCGCTAATGTATGCATTTGCGCTCGGTCCCGAGTCGTGTTCGCGTGTATTACCGCGTCCATATGTGCGCCCACGTGTGTGCTTGTTTGTGCGTAGTGCACGCATTTGGTTAGAAATGTGAGACCGAATCACGAAACAGCTGAGTTGGTGTTCGCGCGCGCATACACGCATGTTTCGAGCCGGATATGGACGTTGGACACAGCACACCAACACCGAGCAAGCTTACCAAACGATCAAAAACGGAACAACCGATATAATTCGGTCGATCTACATATCGTACTACGCAAGTCAGCACACACTCGATCGATGCCAAGTGAATGAATGATCGGCCTGCAACGTTCACTGTGATGGTGAACTGAGGTCTATGGACTGCGATGTAGTCTCGGATGAAACTGGAGGTAGTGAATCCTAAACAAAATATGAATAGTTGACAGCGCCTATACACACCCTATTGGCTTGAATGGACACCGCACATTTCATGGTCACAATGTATTGGCAACAACAGAAAGTATCGACATTTGAGACGATGTTAGTGTCTTCCGATAAGTACACTCTAGTCAATTCTTTCTAACCAGCTACATATACAGAAATACAACATCACAAAACACGGTCGGGATAAGAAACACAAAGAAGTGTAAACACAGGATCAATGCAATAAAGGTCAACAAATCAGTACACTTTACCGTGGGACCACACTTTTCAGAATGAAGGATCCAGCGACCAGCAACATAGATAGAAGTTCGCCGGTGGCTGACAATGTTGGCTGGTTACCATGCGGCCACAATAAGGAGAACGACACGTAGTTTTGGAATAAAACTTGACAGATATCGAACTTATCTCTTGGAACACTTACATTTAAACTGAAATACTCAATACCGAGTTCAGTACACCCTGTGAACAAACAAACCGAACGGGCTACCAACGTGATCAAACTGACTCATATACCATGATCAGCTCTCGGTTTCTATCCATGATCTACGTAATCAACCACGTTGATCAAATACACATCTTAAGGTTACTGATCTTCATCAGTTAGGTAATCGTAAGTTATGCTGTAAGAATGAAATCTAAATTCTTCTTTTTTTATGTACATGAATGGATATCCTCAGTAGCATCCACTGATTTAGTACTGTGGATGCATATGCTGTGAACGCTGAGGAGGAAATTGGCGATACGCTCATAGGTTCTGAGCAAACCCGAGTAATATCCGATCAGATCAGAATATGTTTAACTTGCTAATTCAAGAAAGACTAAGTTGGTGTGGGCAGAGTTCTATTACTTGAAACTTTATGCACGAACAGGTTACTGTGTTCTTCAAAGCCTGCAAGAAGAAAGCTTATTGTCTACGGTTTGAATAATGTTAGAACTCATCATTATGAGATTACTTCCGTGAACCATCTAACATGGAAGGCATATGAGACATTTTTCTAGATAAACTGGAACAAATAACCTCAGCTGATATGACGTACTTATCTATTCTATCTGAAAGTACAAACCAGTAAATGGCGAGGTCCTGGTTTATGCCACCCCTCTTAAATTGAGTGCCATCAGACAGCTTGGTTAACACCTTAGAAACTGAAGACGGTAATCGAATCAATCTACCTATGGAATCTTGATTTTGAACTAGTTTACAATAGCTGTGCAGATTTAAAAATATCCTTGAGTGCGTTTTTGAGACGGTTTCCAAGACAACATATGAGAACCAATAAACCAAAACTTCACAATGGGCTCCTTCTGCTTTGTTGCTATTGGTCATACGGGGTTTATTACTTGGAACCGAACAGCATAAAAGGTACAGAGGTGTTGCTTGAAATTCCAGGATTAGGACTTATATGAATTGGATACCAACTGCATCCGATTGTAACCTCCGCGTTCACATCGGCTTTTCGGCCAGCATACACCGATCGGAAGCACTTCATCCTAGTTTTGCTTTTACTTGAACTCATCAATAGTGTGCACGTTTACCCTGGTCAGGACTTACATGCCAGCCATATTTAGTATAAGGTTAACAGGTAAACCACTACAAACGTGAATTAGTCATTGTATCCTAGCCCTAAACCACAGTTTTGTGTGAAGTATTAAGAGTACCTACTCACTTCGAATAGATATGACCGCTCTGGTCCACTATAATCGATAGATTGGTTATTATAGCCCATCAGGTAGTCTGAACCAACTAAACTCATTGATCCAAACCATTGTAAATGTGGGTTTTTACTGAGGTTTGAAGATTTACCTATTTGCTTACTTGAACATTATTCAGTGATGATGTACCTTTTCCGATTCAAAATGAAACACATAACTAGATTTTCGCCTTTATTTGAACACATTCTTACGCAGACCATCAGTATATCATTGGAATCAAGAACAGTGACTCTGATTGGATTTTTACTAAACTGGTAGGGAAGCTGAACATTGTGTACAAGAGCTTGTGGCTGAACATCAGGAGCGTCAGCATTCAATGCTGTCCAGTTTCATCATCATCATCATCATAACAGCCATCAACCTGACCAAAAGGTACTGTGGCTCGGGCCGCCGCTCACCTCAACAGTGACGTGGAATATCCTAGAAGAAAACGTTACTAAGAAGGGTGGAAATTATTGAGAAAAGACTAAGAGGAAGAAGCGGAAACGGGATGGATACAGGTACGCCATTGACTGCGACACATCTCGGATAGCGTCCCTAACCAGCGGTTTGAGTGATCACGAGGACTCCAGCCAGGCAGGCGACACCTACCCACGTTGCTCAATGGAGCAGTCAAGGTCTTCATATTTTGTGACCACGTTGTTGCTTGACCACCACGTGGTTTGACCCAATTGTTGGTGGTCTCAGCATATAATGCCCGGTACGGTAAACTATTAGATGACATACGGAGTACGTGTCCAGGTTGGAGTTAACTGACTTCCAGAAAGTTGCAAAACAAACTCACTGTTCACAGAATATCTAAACGTACACACTTTGGACATTCAGTAAACCGAATCGCACGTTGTAACAAGTTCTTCAGCCAGGTAACTGAAACTCTTGTTTGACCGGTTTTGGTGTTCATCAGGAAGAAGTCGGCAACCTAATTGTTATTTACCATAAAAGCATCTTGTTCTTCGCGAAACTCGGGACGGTCCCAGTGACTAAAACTGTGATAAGATTTCCCACGGCTTTGCCGGTCAATAGTTTTTCACCCATGTACTTTCCGTTGAAGTACCCGGTCGTGCTTCATGTCTTACGACCTGTTTCACGCAAGTAAACTCATTTTTGGTGCGCTGTTCCACAGAAAGAATATCGTTGCCGAATTAGAGTTTCCCACGTTGATTGCTCCAGTCAGCCGTATTCATTGTGATTTCTGTAAAAATGACGACATGGCAGCAACAACGTGTATTTCGAAAGTCTAGGTATAAACAACGATAATCCAGGTTCACATGGAAGATGACCATTAACACACTCACAACGTGGTCTGGTCCCCAGAAATTGACAGATGAGACACGACCTCTTTCTTTTGGACCAAATGACGACAAGTTCATTCATTGTGTTTAACTCCTCACTGATCATCGCCACGTGAGCATGGGAAATAAATACTTGTCCATCGCATACTACCAAGATGGTAACGTATTCAAACGATACTACTAGAATGTTACTCAGGGTTAAATGCAACTGTTTCAAATGACGTAGTCTAACAACACTGTAAATAAATGTCGTTTGGGCTGCGTGCATGAGATCAGTTTACAACTAATTTGGCCAAGACAGCAAATCGAGGACCAGCTGTCGGAGTCAGCTCATAATTAAAATGTTTTGTCACGTTGCTAAGTGAACAACGGAAAATTAGGTATATCCGTTGCGGACAGTGTAACAAAAGGCAGACTGTTATCGTAGTAGGTATATATGCGGGTTGAATTGAAGAAGGTAGACAACTGGCAAACGGATAGATGAATAGTATTTGTCACATAATTCAAACTCCCTGGGAAGTGTGTTCACACGTCAAACAAGTTGGGTGACTGAAAGTAGGAATGGATATTCTTTTATTTAGTAAGAACAACAAACTGCACTGAAGTAAACAAAGCCACACTAAATGATTTTCATTAAAACTGCGCTCCACTCATCAATCGGCTGTTTCAGTGTACCTAAGTGGTTGTACCAGCGAATAACTGTTAATTCCTAATATCAACACCGGCAGGCATATTTGCTTCACACCACACATAAGCATCTTCAGGCCTTGAGAACACATCGCAAACGTGGCTATATACTCATAACACCTTTGGACACATGAGCAGGCACAATGATTATGGAAATAAAAGATTATGTTGATAAAATGTCGCAGGCCGTGACAAATTTAGTGAACCGGTTGAGGGAAAGTACAGAATAATTCTGATTGAAGACCAAGTAATCGATAGACTTAAACTACTTTTGCAGCAAAGATAGATTACAGCAACCGAGTTTGATCGACTCAAGCCGACCGGCTCAACTTTACCTCTTTAAAACGGTCTATAAAAAATCCACAAGTCAAACCAACCACTAAGATCTATCTTCGATATCTGCAATCCACCCAACAGATGCATGGATCACCACTACGAACAGCTACAGACAGAAAAACATGGCCAAATACTTGAGTGTAGAATGGGAGAATGCCTCTTTGTCGTTGTCATGTAGATAATATCATCAAAAATACGGTGTGTAGCGGAGAAGCAAAGCACTGGCTGATGCTGCGAGTGCATCCGAAAGCAGTCTCCATCAATTCAACATGTGACTAATCAATCTATAACCTTCGTGGACATTCGTGTTAGGCGATGGTCAAACGCGTAATTGACCGATCAATTTACACAATGCACACATAGGATAGTCAGGATTTAAATTGTACTGTTTTACAGAGACTCAAAACAAACGTGTACTTCTTCATGCTTTATTCCGTTCTGAAAAGAATCAGCATTCTACAGACACATTATACCGTGTACTACAGCAACTGCAATCACGCTTGACATTGAATGCTCATCCTCGTGCATTGACTAAGCGAGAAAGAAGTCATCGAACAGGTTCCCGCCTGAAACAAACGTGAGAAAGTGAGCCCTAATAAAAAGGGTCGCACACAATCTATTAAATACCCAAACTACTGATTCGATCACGCGTCACCATTTAACCTCAAGATATCCAGGTTTTGTGGTCGTCGTTCTCATAGTGGCTTGTGCAGCCAACAATTGATAACTTCTTCAGTTCAATTAGGCTACTGCTATCCAAAGGTGGTGGCCACTTCATTGCCTAGTAAAAAGCGTGAACTGTTAGTTATGGTCTTGCACCCACCCATCACTAAGCACGGTTGATTCTGGTACATAATGGTATCAACATTCCAGTTCTCACTGGGTGTGAAGTAACAAGGTTGACCAGACAATAAACCATACTGTCCACTATTTTTGCCTCGTCTTTCGGCTTCAGCTGTATCTGACAGTATGAGTTTTTTGGGACTTTTAGTAAAGAGTAGGAATGAGCTAAATTTCGTCCCATACATATGTTGAATGCAGACATGTTATTTGCCGAGCGTTGGCTGGTGGCTTTGTTGAACAGCAGCCAAAGAACATAGACTGGTTGTCCCAACTGATGAAAATATCAACGAAACAATTGAAATTTCAGAAACAATATTTCCGATGACGACATTAATGTTCAAACAGGTATTAGCATTAGGTTTAGAGGCTAAACTTTAGCCGAATGTAATCGTCTCATTTCCGTAATAATGGATGAAGCTTACATCCTGTACTTATTCAATTGCTGGATACCTCGTTCAAAATTAACTGTCCATTAGACTAATGCGCAAGTTGCGGTTGATTTGGTAACTGTAAGTTCAACACAACTGGCCTTGTTTTACCCTGCTTTACCATTGGCATACCCTAAAGAAATAGTAAGAGCTATAGCAGTTTGAGTATACGTCAAGAAGCTAGAAACATAGTAAACCATATTTTCACATCAGAATCAGCACTTTTTCAAGCTACGTCATGAACTAACTACTAAATCGTTGCTACAAACGTAATCCGGCTAAGATGAAGCTGTGTTTAAAATTGTAGGTAAGCTTTCGTAGGATAAAAATTCAGCCAACAGACCCTAAAGAGCTAAACCAACCCGACTCTCTAAGTGTGAGTCTTTTTCATTCGGAAGACGCGCAAATGAGCCCTATCTTTACGTATGTGATGCTAATATCATGCATGAATAACCATATGAAGACAGTGACAATCAAAAACAGAGTTTAAAATAGTTCGTTCCCTTCAGAAGTCTGAACAACACCGTTAGAACACGAAAACCGGTAGATACAAGCATTTCGTATTGACTCATCAGTACCAAACTTATAACAAAATGAAACGGTTTTCTGTATCGAACAGTTAGGGATGAGTGGGATGGATTGTCGACTGATGGTTTAGGAGAGGTCACTAAGTCCAGGGCAGGGTCAAGCTCACGAACAATTGTTTCTGAACACACAGAGCCGGCTTCAGTCGATTGATTGCGAAAGCCTCAGAAAACCACAAGAATCTTGGACTGGGATGACG
The DNA here is from genome assembly GCA_014338405.1 of Paragonimus skrjabini miyazakii. Taxonomy (NCBI): domain Eukaryota; kingdom Metazoa; phylum Platyhelminthes; class Trematoda; order Plagiorchiida; family Troglotrematidae; genus Paragonimus; species Paragonimus skrjabini miyazakii. Next base: position 32,064 of record JTDE01002667.1, read on the forward strand.
TAATAAGATTCTGAATGTACAAGCCGGATTGTTGACATGACCAGTGGTCAGGATGTGTCTAGCGACTTGCGGACACTGGTTGTTTGCGTGTTTCCACAATATTGCCGTTATTCGGTAATACTGAGTTCCGCACCCATTTAGGCAAATCTATCTTCACTCTGGAAATCAAGCACCTCTCGGTTCTGCCTATGCAAATTTCTTTGAAGTTACATGTAAATTGGTAGATACAGCGTGAGGTGGCACCGACAGGCTGATCTCCTTTGACTGAAGGCACAGGCAGTTTCTGGGTTCGAGCTAGTACACAAAGTTCGACTGCGCTGAATGTTCGTTTGATCGAATTAATCAGTCTTCGCGTTGTTTGATGTATAATGTAATCACCTTTAAAAGGCAATTCTATATAAACCTTCTTCTATCTTACAGTGACCACCGGTTCGGACAGCAGTTTCGGCCTGCTGTGTCTTTCTATGAACCTTTTTGGGTAACCATTTGATTGTAGTACAGTCGTGATTAACTCTAATTCCTCCATAAGACTGTCTTGTGTACAGATTCGTCTTGCGCGTGTGAATAGTGTAATCACTAGTACGCGCTTTTGATGGACCGGTGTGAAACTACTAAAGTTCAGGTATTGACCGGACCATGTGTATTTCCTATAAACACCTCTTTTGATACAGCCATCTTCTTGGCGACTTATGAGTACGTCTAGAAACAGCAAACAATTATCAGTCTCAAATTCACACGCTACACTCAGAGTAGGATGACAACTATTTAAGCGCTGCACAAGGTTATCTATTGCCTGTTTGGACCGACTAAATACTAGTGTAACATCAACGTAGCTTTCGTAAAATGTCGGACCCGCTATGTCTCCGGCTAACTCTTGTTCAATCATTAACATGAAAAAGTCAGCTAAGATGGGTCCTAATGGACTTCCCAAGGCTATCCCATCTACTTGGCGGTAGCACCGATCAAGAAAACAGAAGCTGACGTTTTCGGTGCATAACAATAAGGCTTCCTTCAGATTATCATTAAGCAAAAGGAAAGTAATGTGGCTGGTTTCAATGAGACGACATCTGATCACTAAGATGAATCACTCGTTAGTATTGAGCCGAGTCCACCGTAACACGCTCAAAGCCATGGACTGTACGATTCG
>JTDE01002667.1:42627-55196 GCA_014338405.1 Paragonimus skrjabini miyazakii
GATTATTCATGGTTGTGTGTGGGCTGAGATACTGCTAGGGCGCCCAGACCTAGACAGGAGAACGAACAAAAATGGAATCTGTTGAGCCATCCAAACAAATAACTGCCCTGACCATAATTTTCAGACAACCATATCGAAATTTACCAACACATACGCACCAATTTATGTTGTTGGTGGTAACCTATTTGGAAAAATACAATGGTTCAATGTGACACGTGTTGAATGTAGTAAGGGTACACCGAGACGGTTTATCCAATTGACTGAAATCATACAACGTTACGTGTGAAACCCTTGTGTGGTTAATTGATATTAAAATAAGACTCTCCCATCATTGGGCGCTCAGTATTTCGATCTGGTGAGTTTCAATCAATCTTAACTTGTAAATTCTTTTCAATTCCGGAATACATTTAAACTGTGAAGCATGTCTAAAAAACAGCTGCTTAGTTAACCACGAAGTTCTCACAGCCGGTAGCTTTGGCAAGTCTATTTTGCATGTATAATGGTGTGATTCGTTCTTCCGACGCGTATTTGCACACAAACCCACGTACAGCATCAAACCAAATCTCTGAACAACCCATTTTGCATATGTGAATGGAAAATCACCAGGACACGCGTGCGTTATATATGCTAATCTGAGAGACGAGTTTAGGTTGAACATGTTGGCTCTATAGGCCGAATAACATCCGCATCTACAAGACTGCGGTCGTGTGTGCAACCATAGCAACCGAATTGACCGTCAAGCCAAGACGAACGGGGGACGGCACAACATCGACATTCGGGTTATTGGCTTCATTGATGCGCCAAAGTACACATATTATGCGCGGTTGTTGTGTTGTATTGAAATGCTGATTGCTGGTTGTGTTTACAATGACTGTGTATTGACTCCAATTTGTACAGAAAACACAAATTTGTATACAGTTGTGGATGGAATAGGCAGTCTCGTTTGTACGCAGCTTTTTGACTAGCAACTTCCTTGTTTTAAGACTTAGAATGCAACCTTGCTACGTTGTGCTTCACGTGCATGCTAAGCGCGGTAAACTGAATAAAACTGTTTTCGAATCATGTTGATATACTTACAACGCTGTTTATTATGAGCATTCCGGTAGGTAAAACATATTTTACCGAGTCTCACGTTAATTTTCCAGCACTCATTCGACCGGTGACGAAGCACTACCCCACCCAGTCAAGGACAACGCAACGTGTCTGCTAGACCACACGAGATACAGTGCCTAACAAAAACGTTGTTTTAGCCCATGTGGTCAAGACCAACGCATAAACGTGTATCCGGTGAACTACGTATACGTATAATGTAGATATCGGTGGGCTGAAACGTATTTGTATAAGAGCATGTTGGTCTAATTTGAAGGCTAACATAAATAAGCCATGCTAAATTATACGATGGTCGTGCCAGCTACACACAGGGTTACAAAGGTCTAAGCAAACTGAAGAAAATGAATATGAGTGTGTTTAAATGAGTCCTGGCAAAAACAGAACATAAATTCAAACGACAACAAGAATAGTGATAATGTCAAGTTTCATTCTGATTTCCCTTTCACTGGTTTAGCCGTATCCTCAGTGAATACCGTGCTTGGTCCTCTGATCACAGCTGAATCTTCTTTTCTAGCTAACATGTCTCTCACTGTGGAAGAGCACAGAGAATTGTATTTTCACTCATTCATTCACTCACCCTTAACGTCCGTGAACCTGACCGGAAGGTGTTGTGGCTGAGACTGCCACTCACTGCATCATTGGTGTGGAATAACCTAGAATAGGAAAGTTTTGCGAAAATAAAGACAAATGATAACATAAGGCTAAACGGACAAACTAGAAGTTGCATTAGTGCAGGCACACCACTGACTGCGACACAACGTCATCTCGAGAAGCATTTCTAACCAACGAGTTGAGTGAGTGATCCACAGTTATCTCCTTAACTCAAGGAAACAGTCAAGGCCTTCATAATTCGTTATTTCATGAATGCTTGACTACCGCGAGCCTCGCGGTGGGTTTTTATTTTCAGTAGGTAAGGCATGATGTGGACAACTCGCGGTTGGCATGCGTGACCTAGTCATAGCAGGCTGTGCAACCTGATCAGTGGACCCATGGACCAATCGTCCCAAAATACGCGCCGGCGAACGGTCACATTGCTCACATAATCCCTTCATTTCGTGTAGACAGTCTGGTGAGGATAACGAAGGACGTTTTGTCAATCATCCTAATCATTAATCATACCTCCATCAACAACCTGATAGGTTTTTATGTCAACCGGGACAAAAATTTTGTTCGTTAAAACTGGTTTTCATAATTCCCGGGACGTCTATTCACGATACAAAGTGATTTACACTGGAGACAATATCAGTGCACTTAACCACGTACAACCAAAAGTATACACGGTCTTTAGGAGGCATCTTCGAAATACCTATGCAGTGAATTCGGGTGATTTTACACTATATCCTCTGAATAAACAAAATCTGCTCAGATCCATTCATGTTCTTCAGCGAGTGGCCTCCCAATTAAGCACAATGTTCCCGATTACCTCTTCAATTTGTTTATACTAAAACCCGTTCTGTGCATATCCCTATCATTCTGATCACTTATCGGTCAAGTCTCTTGTGACATTACACTAATCGCTGTTACCACTAACGTCCAACAATCAAAACCTTATTTGAGAGCGAACGTTGGTTTGAATTCGTTCACGTCTCGATATTAACCAGTGTTATAACATCAGTTGGTTTTTACCTGACGCACCAGAAGTTTGATTGGACTGTTGGTCCATATAACCACAGGTATCTTTGACTACATTTGGTGTCTTTTATCACAAAGTTCTTTATATAATTCCTTCGGTCTAACAATCTTGATCTTATTTGACTCCGACTTGTCAACGATTTCTTCAATAATCGCACGAATTTCATTTGTATATTCAGTCGCACACCGCACATAATTCTCAACAGCCACAATATCTTTTTCCTTCCATCTATTTGTACTTCCATTCATATATTCAAAATATGCTTGCATCGAAGGAACTGAGCAATTTATTGATTTTATGCGCATGTCTGTATTCTTCAACATTGCTCCTGGATTCTATTGTCTGTCTCGACAGCTTGCTGCAGTGAGCTAATAGTAGCATTCTATCAGTCATCTTTTCATTGCAATAACTTCGACTATTGTAAATGCACAAAACCATCCTTGGTTTCGGACATGTTACCGTTCCAACATATAGTTTTGGTTAATTTTCAACATAGAATGGCGTCACTAATAGTACATTGTTGCATTTACGAAAAGCAAACAGCAACGAAGTATATTGCTACCCATATTTCTCCCGAATCGACTGCGATAAATTTTGCCACTTGTAAAGTTTGAGTAAGGTAGTCAGAAAACAGTACTTAATATACGAATTCATTTCGAGTGCTGCTGTCAGTCGTAAACGTGTGAATGACATGAAAGCAAAGCTGTAAAACTTAAATGAAATGACTGAAAATACAAACATGGCTGTATCGTGAGTAATACTGACAACGAAACCCACGACCTATGGCTTTAATATACTAGGGGATTTTTGAATTGCTGGCCTTGTTCATGACTACAAATGAGTATACGTTGTTCACTTTAAGAGTTGCGGTTAGTAGATGCTTTTCATTGAATATAAACGCGTTTTCTCCTTGCCTAGTGCTACAAACCAGAGGATTGGCCAATGCAGTTGTCAGCCATTTTAAACTAAATTACTGGCCCTAAACTAAAGCATTCTTTCTGATCCGTCGCTGCAGGTGTTTACGCCACTGCGGGAAAACTATTATGTACAGTGATTGGTAGGAGAACATGATATCGATTTGTCCCCGCTTTCTACATTTTAAATGGCACTGCCACAGCGAAGTAGTATGGTAGCTCAAATGATCAGGTTTAACTGGAAATGTATTTCTCAGTGTTTTTGCATTGTACTTAAGTAAAAGATCCAGCGTATGTTATCGGTTACCCAGGTAACCAATTGTTATTGCGTGTCACGTAACCTCATTGTAGATAGAATGTGAGTAATCTCCTTTGATTGTTATACCTTTGATAACACTCCGCTTTCTGTACAACACACTTCCGTCTACACCATTTTCCATTAACTGTGCGTTCTGTCCCATGTACTTACATGAGACCGTATTTCGGTCCAGATAACGACTACTTCTACAAGTTCATGGTAGAAGTTAACCATACTAACCGCGGAGACGTTTTCATATTAATCAGTGCATTCAACATTTGTCTAGTCCCAATTGCCTTTTACTTCTTACTTTTCTCCGGAATTGACTGATTCAGTATCCTCATCCTTCTCAGAGAACTAATGACGTACATTGATTTTCTAATGTAGATAGAAAGGCAAATGCACTTGAAGGGTTTGATCTGAATACTAAAAACAGACACTTTCAAACCCAAACACTCTAAACAAGGTGCCTTGCAAGGTCTTGCAAACAAACTGGGTTGCAAATGAATGTGAAGCTTCATCAAAACAGCAGATTTCTCGAAGCTAACGTCTTCAATACGTTGTGTAACCACATAAATTTGTGCATACTTACAAATTGATCGAATAAACCTGTTTAATACTCATGACCAATTATCCCACAGTTCAAGTTTCAGAAAGATTGTTCATAGTTGTCAGAGATATCCTATATTGACGAGTACATCCACAGCAGTAAAGATACGAGCTTATATTTCATGTCCTGCACATCCGCCACAGCTGATGGGATATCAAAAGTGCATAGAATGATCAGCGAACTCGAGAACCTAATTGTCAAACAATAAACTCAAACACATACAGCAGTCTTGCACTCTGGGGCTGTAAAACACACGAAATAGCAGTCAGCATAGGTTGTGCTGTTTGAAAATTGCGAAATTACAATAATCTGTCGTAAGCACAATCATGATCAGTCGATCTTCTACCAGTGGTGAGATCCACGCTAGCATTCTGTGAATGTCGCCGACAATCTCCACTATTTCGTCTTTGACAAAATGAGGCAAAATTGATAAAAATAGACAGAACTGGAGTACGCCTTTCTTGATTCTGAAACCTTGATCCCAATACGAGATTAATAAATCAGGTACCGAAACCGGGTTCACATACCTGCTCAGTACAACCCAGCGTTCGGGCCACTCTAAACATGTGGATCGATCCACTGAATCCATCACCCATTCGACGTCAAAAAAACAGCATTTACTTTCCGTCAGTACGTATGACGTCTGAATGACAGCTACAGCTATTACATAGATTCACTGTGAATTGATGGAGGTAACTTTACAGTTAACCAACACAAAATGGGAGTTCGGTTTGCAAAGCCTTCCGTTCTCTAAGGTACCCCTGAATGTCACATCGTTGAGTTTCAGTGGTTATTTTACATAAGTTGAGTTTTCAGCCTAGGTACGAATCTAAACCACATGTTTCATAGGCTTTAATCACCAAAATCCACCATCAGACTTCATCACCTTCATCAGTACGCCTGTGGTTTACTCTGACAGCTAACTTCCCTGTGACCTTGAGAAGAAAAACAAATTCCACGGTATTAGTAAAAGGAAAGAGCAGTTGTGTTACCCAGTTTTCATCAAAACTCCTATTTCCAAATTCACACCTACGATACAGTATTACCGTCAGACAATTGGGTCACAAGCGGGAGTAAGGCTGTAACTGCGGAGCACTTTCCTTGTAATCCTCGATGTATCGTTTCATATGTTGCACTTGATTAACGAACAACTTAGTCAGACGACAATAACATTCATGCCGCTGGTCTCGAATCCCAACCATCTGTACTAACCTTTGCAACCACGGATTCTCTGAATGCAAGAAACGCGCCTATCATACAGATGATTATGGTCCTACAGTAACTAACTAGTCTGAGGTCAATGGCGCAGTGGTAAACACGGTTACCTCATGAAAAGCGTGACTGGAGTTCTAATCCCGGCAGTCGCAAGGATTTGCACTACTGACGAGCTCTAATGAGAGCGAAACTCGAGTCTAATGCTTCTTTAAGAAAGTGGCCGACTGGAAAAGTCTACGGGAATGCAACAGCTGCGATCAATTGTAGGTGATGTTCAATCTATATGAAAACCTCATTATGACTGCCTGCAGTTCTTATTCTCATTACTAACGATATTTCACTAGATTCAGTGGTGACGCTGGCAAAATCCAGCGTGACACTTATGGAATCCTGGCAACACAGTCACCTGTGTCGTGGCACTAGGCATTGCTGGTCAGCTCAGGAGGTAACACTCATGTCGTTCAAGTGCATGCGATTTGTGAAACAGTTTCAAATGCAGACTCACACTGATTAGGCCTTGTACTAACATGAGTGGATAGTTTTATCTTGAGTGTTGTCTGGTAGATGGACATGTCAGTTTCTGTAAGTCATGTAACTTTAAGTTCAGATGTGATTATATCGATTTCGATCACGTGACTACCATAGCACAATAAATGGATTTAGTTTTGGCAGTCGAAGTCACACGATGCTTCCCAGACGTTCCGTACTTATAGCGAACGCTCAGTTATCTGGAAGCGCAGGCCGATATAAAGGTATCATTTTCCGTCAGAGTATTGATTCTAACTAAGATTAGAGATGGTCGATTACATGGAACAGTTGATGACTTCAGACAGGAGGTTGGCATTAGAGGAGCAAAATCTACTGGCATTGGCGTACAAAAACGTGATTGACCCAATGCGATACGCTTTTAAGATAATCAATGCCGGATTACCAAATACTGGGGAAATAGAACCATCGTTCCTTGAGGCCCAACAATTGTTTGCAAGAGCGATTCAGGAAGAAATCCAGGAAACAGTTCGGAGGGCCATAAAGAACGTTGACGGTGATTTGACAAAACCACATAAGCTGTCGGAATCTCAGGTGCTCAACTTAAAACTGTATGTATCGGTGAAGCTATGTATTCTAACGATAAATTTTCTTACAGAAAAGGTGATTACTTCCGATATTTGGCAGAAATTACCGATGCTGAAGAGAAAACACATGTGGCGGAATACAGTTTAATTGCGTACAAGCAAGCTTTATCATTGGCGATTGCCTCATTGCCTCCGTCTGATCCCATTCGTTTAGGCGTGGCACTCAACTTTGCGAACTTCTACCAAACCATTGTGAATGATACTGATCGGGCCTGCAGCCTGGCTGCAGCCGCGTTTGATGAGGCCAGTTCTGCGATGAGTAACTTGTCCGACGAAGCTCGTCAAGACTCTGCGTTGGTGATGCAGCTGCTTCGCGAATGTATCGACGCGTGGACTAGAAACATAGTAAAAAGTGGGTGGCGAGTACTTTGTAGAAAGTTCGCACTCGTGCTTTCTCATTACCTTTCTTGTTGCTTCTCACGTCAAGTAGATATTGAATGGAAATCATAGACAAACTTAACAATGCAAATGTTCATTTGAATAAGGTATATTTAGGATAAAGATATCTGCATAAATATAGGGGACAAACATCTACCTATATATTTTATTGTAGACATATTGCATCAGATCGTCACGGTGACTGATGTCAAAGGACGCCTGAACGTTGATACCATCACAAATGATCTGTGCCTATCTACTCGTTACTTCATACAACCAATCCTTATTTGATGTAGGTTTGGTGGACTAAGGTAGATGAGCACTTTGTGTCACAACCGAAAAGGGTTGGATCTACACATGGAAGGCTAAAATGAATTTGGTCGTGTCAAAGGTGAGGCCAGTGGTGCAGTGCTAAATAAGGCTATTTCTTGAGAAGGTGGACTAGAGTACAACCCCGGTCCTGACTGAGACGTACACCACTGAACAGTTCCAATAATAGCAAAACTTTTCGAATATGGTCAACTGAAAATTCTCAGTAGCTGCGGAAACTATTGTCAGGAATGTGTAATTAGGGTACATTATTAGCAGTACGCTTGTTTAGCTGGTAACTTTAATATCTACTACTAAAGGCTTCTCATTACTGTTACTGGCGTTAACGCTGCTGTTGTCATTGATGGTGATGCTGCTGCTACTGCCGTTGTTGCTGCTATTTTTCTGCTGCTCTTCACATTACTGACTCATATGATGAAAAGGAAGTTGATGATAACGACAACGAGTTTTACTACTGATAAGAACAAGTTATTTCGGGCGGGCTCAACACAGTCTTCGCTAAGTTGACTTTTTATTACGAGGCGTTTTCATCATCATCATCATCATCATAACAGCCATGAGCCTGACCAAAAGGTACTGTGGCTCGGGCAGCCGTTCACCTCAACAGTGACGTGGAAAATCTTAGAAGAAAACGCTTTTGTAGCTCAGTAGAGGGAGAAAAGGAGTTCAGTATACAATACAATTTCCGCGATAATTTTCTGATGAACTTGACATTCTCCAAGCAAAATTCAACACCGAGCGTGATTACTAACTGCTGAATGAGTGTTGAAGATTCCGACCTATTGCTGACTAATCAGAAATCACTCAGCTAAAAGCCACTGTTCACACCCGTTCAAGATGATGATGGTTACAATAAGGTTTATCACTAACTTCATTGTGTACCATAAAGGCTCCTTAATGGGATGACAGTAGGCTCCTTAGTCAGATTTATGAGAGAAGAGGGAAGCCTAATTATGTTATACCGGTGGCTATGAACTTAGCTGCCTACTTTGTAACTGGTTACATAATACTTGGTGTATGAATCCATACCCTGTATATCTCTATCAGTTTGTAGTGTACAACTTACATGTTTCAATTTTGTGGCTGATGAGAGTAGGCGAAATGTTAACATATCGCAACATACTTCTTCCTTCTGTACTGATGGACATAAAATATAAAGAGAAGATTGTTGGCTAAAAGTTTAATTTTATCCTTAATCTTCATTCCACCTTGTTGAGAAGTCGACAGACATTAAACAATAAAATAATACTAGGTTTATGTAGCAGACCAAACTCACTGATGTAAGAATGCTCTATTGAATAGCAATTTATGTATGTATATCAGTCACCATCGTTTATACCAGCAATGTTTCTCAGTCCGTCAGGAATTATGAGTCGTGAAAAAGGTTAAAGAACGCAAGAGACAAATAAATATCTCATTATGTAGTAGCAAACAACAGTCTTGATTTCAAGGTTATTGATGCTCCGACCAGTTGGTATTTACTGGCTTGAGTAGGAGTTATCGAAAGGTTTGCTGCATGACAATTTCCTGTATAAATTGCCATCAATTAAATGAGGTGTGCAATGTTACATCGCCGGTCAACTGAATGTTGGTCCACTATTTGTCTGTTACTTATGGAGTTGCGAAAATTCTTCCACTTAACGCGGCAGTCATTTACAACATTGTGTACACAACGCTGGTAGCCAATTTAATTTTTATTCCTTTTCAGTCAGCTACTCACTAGTAGTGTAGCTATTTAGGACTATTAACGTTGCCATGACAAATACTGTGTGGCGAACAAGCTCGTTTTCATTGATTCATCATCAGGCTAAATACATCACATTTGTATCACTAATTTTACAGAGGAATCATTAAAGGAGGTAAATGGGGGACGGGTGACTAATCAGGTCAGTCAGTTCAGTGTCACGCTGTAATTAAGTACCCACTTGAACCGTGGGTCTTGACAGACTAGCAGGGTGTGGGGTTGGCCATGGCAGATCCAACGCCTGAACAAAACATTTCTGGACGCAAAGGGGTGGGTTATACAGACGGATTCCCATCGCTTCAGCTGTGGACAGAATCCTACGCCTCACTGCTCTCGACTGGGTGGCTTTAACTCGGTAGATTGGGCGAAGTGCGTCCGTCACATTGACAAAGTGATTCGAATCCACCAGGTACGATAGTATGACACTGTTAGCAGATTTCTTTATTCAACTGTTGGGCCAAGCTGGGTGGTGTTCCGGAACCCGTTCAGATAAGCGTCTGGTCGTGCGGCAGACATAACTGGTTCCACAGGAACAAGTGAATGAGTATACATAAAATGAGGCTGCAGAAACAGGCACTTTATCTTTTAGGCGTGGGCACAAAACCGGATTGGATGTGCAGTGGACAGGTAATTTAGCAGCGTAAAATGTTGCGTATTAACGTTGCCTATAACCATATTCCTGTTTCATATATAAGTCCAATTAATCGCTTGTAAATGTATATGCCTGATGAGAATTACCGTAAACAGCTGTTCGCAGCCTTGACTTTTATGAATACTCTGGGTATAATGACAAAACTGAAGCAATCGAAAGGCCCAACCTTGGTGAAGAAGCTTAACGAGTACTTAAAGTTTAGCACCAGAATCGAAGAGGCAAAATCTGTGATCAATTTTCTCAAAGATTGCATTGATAGAAAGGAATTTCCAAAATTCTACCGGAATGTGTTAAGGCGTAGCAATGTACAACCTACTTCCAAATCCTTCCAACGTCATGCTAAGAGCGAACGAGGCACATGGACTCCTAAACTCGATGAGCTTAAACGAAATCAATCTCAGCAGGCGCTGGTCGCCGAAGTGCTTTCACATGAGGAGAGGACACTGTTCGATAAATACTTAGAGAGGGAAATGCGGAAGCAGGCAGAGAGGAAAAGAACCAAATTGCTCAATGGATTGAACCCGATGAAACCGCTGATAGAATTTCCCCAATAATCCCGAACGGTATGTCCATAATTATTCATCGGTTGTTTTAAATCGCACAGTGCTAGGTGTATTATCGCTGGGCCTTAAATTTTGTTCTCCAAGAGTCGAACATAATCGAGTAGACATGGAGGTTCAATTTGAAAACCTGTGCTGGCAGTTAGGTGAACTCACTCCATCATCAGAATTTAATGCGGAACACTGCAAATCTACCCTTGTATATGCCTTGTAAATGCCGTAAAATCCAGGTGCAGTTTGTTGAATCAAAACCATATAGAAGCGATAAAAGAGCTGCAAAACAATCATAACATCATTTTAACAAAGCCAGGTAAAGAAGCTGGAGTAGTTTCATCAAACAAAACGGATTATGTTGACAAAATGCTTTACCAATCGAAGTTCAGAAAGATGGAATCGGAGAAAGATAAGACAACATCAATTGAAAAGAGCCTATCCAAGTTACTTAGTCAGATGAAGCAGACTGACTTGATTGATGCAGTTACTTTTGAAAAAACCAGACCGATCCGTACGATTATTCCAAGACTGTACGGACTCCCCAAAGTCCATAAAGATGGGTTGCCATTACGCCCAATTCTTGACATGAACAATTCGCCTTATCACAGTCTAGCCAGATGGCTCGTTCAAATACTTGAACCCGTCAGAGCAAGAATAACTCCATTTAGCCTGAAAGATACATTTCAGTTTGTGGACTCTGTCGACTCGCTGAACATTACAAATCACCAGATGATTTCCCTAAATGTCACGTCATTATTCACAAACGTGCTGCTTAAAGAAACAATAGAATACTTATATGACTATATAGGAGAAAATCAAGTAGAAATTGGTATTCCGGTCGTAATTTTGAAGGAACTATTGTTGTTCTACACATCCAATGTCCAATTTCAGTTCAGTGGTGAGATCTATAGACAGAAAGATGGGGTAGCTATGGGTCCCTACTAGGTCCGTTGCTCGCAGACACATTGATGGCCAAAGTGGAGCTGAATCAGTTAGGACCCACAGTTTCCGAATTTCTGTTCTATGGACGTTATGTAGATGACATATTCGGCGTGACCAAAGACCTCACTGATGCACAAGGCCTTCTACTGGCATTTAATCGTGCACACCCGAATATGCAATCCACTCTGGGGGAAGAGAAGGATGCTAGTTTGTCTTTCCTTGTTGTGTTATTGCGACATAGACCGGACGGTTCCCTCCAGAGATCCGTTCACAGGAAAAAGACTTGGACGGGGCAGTACACCAACTTTCTAAGCTTTGTTCCACCAAAGCAGAAGCGAAATTTGATTGGCTGTCTAACGGACAGAGCAAAAAGGATATGCGCGACAGTCACCATAGACAACGAATTTCAACAAATCCGAGAGATATTAAGCCACAATGGATATCCAGAAAGATTTATAGAGAAGAATATGAAATATAAGGATGCTCAGCCAGCAGTGGAAACAGTAGCGAAAAAAGCCGATTTTTGTCAGTCTGACATTTAAAGTTGATGCAGCTAGTGAACTGATCAGTCGCAGGCTGGCAAATGCACTGGCTAAGACATACGTTGCCGCACGAATGATCATCCCATTCAAGAACCGACCGGTGTGGGTGTCACAACTCAAAGATAGTTGGCCTAAGTTTTCCTCGTCATTCTTGAACTACTCTCCCACCTGCTGTTTCCAAGCCGATTACGTTGGGAAAACTACTCGATGACCATCAGACAGGATCCGTGAGCACCTTCCCAAATGGCTACGGAATGGTATAACGAAACTAATCTCAAGTGCCATCGGATCGCACCTGATCGACACAGGTCAACAAATCACGCCCGACAGAGCGTTCAAAATTATCTACAGAGTGCCCCACGTTCACTCCCGAGTTGTCATGGCGAGACTCCTGTCTACTGCAGAGGCAATCGCTATCAAACTCTACAACCCCCAACTGTGTGCCCAAAAGAAATTCGTCCAGGCCCTACACCTCCCGTGGCCAACCATGTGTAAACCATCCGAATCCCTATGT
>JTDE01002667.1:63918-79994 GCA_014338405.1 Paragonimus skrjabini miyazakii
GAAAGTTTTGGTTAACGCAAGTGGTAATAAGTGTGGCGCTGACCAGAATCGCCTATGTCGTGTTATGTAAGCACTGTCAGTAAACATACTGATTAATGAGACAGGTCTCAGATGCCATCGAAGGAGTCGCTGACTTAATGTAAAGGAACGTTTACAACGTTCTTTCAGACACAAGTCCCTACGAATCAGAACCGCGAGAGAAGGGACAACTCGCTGTGAATGATGCTCTACTGTTTACAACCGACTGCAAGATTATAATACTGCCTGAAATCACTTCTTCAAGAACCTTGTCTTATTATTTATATATTGCAAAAAACAACTACTTTGACAGGTAGGACACTTATAAAGCTACCCAACCAAGAGTGCATGACACTGCGCTCCACTCCGACGAGCAAGATTCTCCGTCTTTCTGTGAAAACCACTGAAAGCCACTCATCTAGTTTAATACATACGCATACCCTGTCACTCCTGATCTTTTTGGAAAACCAGAGGAACTAAAATGAAATACAAGGGTTGTGTCGATTAAACTCCAGTAGGCGGTTTTGTTGCTTGACGGTATCCTGTGGACACCAATGTACAAAGATGGTCGATAAAGAAAGAGTTTTGACTCGCTCCAGACATGAAATTAGCGAACCCAAACCATAAGCCTTAGGCTATTTTCTGTTTGGCTTTGTCCACACTACTGACTAGAACAAATCCACTATTTTACATCATGGGCTGTATACTTGGTTGTTCTACTGAAGCGTAAGTATTATGAAGTTATGTCTACTTAAGTAATGGTGCTTTTCACGTTAATTTAGTTAGGAATTGAAAAATGTTGTCCGAGGTCCGTTAACCAAAAGTTTTTCATTTTGAAACCTCGCACGTACTGTGTGCTAAATTACCACTGTGAACAGAACACTCGGTTGTATACAATAGTTTTCATGGTTTTTGTCCAATTGATAAGTATTCCAAATGGCATCTGTTATGGCTTACGATCGTCGTCTTTCACCAACTGGTGTCATCGACATACCAGAACGAGGAACCTTATTAGGGTACTTGCCTGATAAGATTGCGCACCCCGGAACAGCCAGTATGTGCCACCCCATGATATGCTGTGGTCAAATTTGCTCTTTCGGAACATGTGGAACTCGTATGATTCCAGTGTTCACTTTCCAGATCAGGTTCCCAACTAAATTTACTTGAAGTCTTTTCTGTTGTAAGCCTACTATTCCTAGTGATCTGTCGAACTCTTTAGTTAAATTGGTGGCTCCTTCTACAACGAGTTGATTATAATCTGTTGTTCCCCATCTGAGAGCCATTAGTCCACTGATGTTCTCTGAAGTCTTTCCCAAACGGTCGTTAAATCCTTGAATAAGTTTGAAAAGTTCATCATCCTAATTGGTTCCTGATAATCAGTCCGCCAACAGATTTTCCTTCCTCTTGGACGTGTTTCATTAAGAAGAAACCCAACTGTGAAAAATCAGGACATTTCTCGGATTCGAACCAGCGACAGGAACATCATGCCCGAATGTGGCAAGTGCCTTACTAGCTGAGCTACGAAGCCACGCGGTGAGCTCGAAAACGTCACGTTTGGACTTTGTCACTCTTCTGACCTGCATGTTGCATTGTGAACTTGTTATCCTTTAAACCCAATTCCCAGTGTGCTAGCTTTCTTCTTGAATTCCTTGTTGTTATACCTCATTCTAGAAGATTATGTTCCGAGTCCACATTACAAACTATGACCCAAAAAGTGTGGCTTCCATCTGAGCATTTAGGCTGTCATTTAGCATTGCTCCGATGGAATCGAGCCGTTGTTCACAAAGTCGATTGCTGTTTTTATGTTTCAAACTATCCTAATGCATTGGTCGTCAGCAACCGCGAATACCATAAGTAGTTCGTCGACGTTTGACGGTTTTATCGTCAATTGTTGCTTACCCATCTTTTTAGTAATTAGGTTAAATGACATTTTTATCTCACCCGTTCATGCCCCATTAAAGGCCAGAAATCCTGCGTCTAAATTGGTTTTGTTCCGTCCTTAGTGTGGATGCTGTTTTCCTCAAAACCTCTGAATTGACTGTCATCTGAGCACAAATCCCGCACAACGTATAACTCTTATCGTCGTAGCTTGCTAGTAATGAGTGCTACAGACGGTACGGGGGTGGTTTTTTCTGGCACTTTGTTTAATTGTCAAAATCCATGCGGAACGGAACCCTTCCGTTGAAGTTGACCAAAAACCTCAATTAAGTCTTCTTCCGGCATATCGCTTAAATATCTTCACATATATTTTCCGAAATGAACAATTCCGACTTATTTCCTGCTCACCGGTTGTCTATTCGCCCCTTATTACATTGTAGGATTTTATTTGATTGACCTGAGTCCATCTGCAATCGGCTAATTACAAAGACCCTTATTTAATGTCTCATATTTCTGTTTTATACCACCCAGAGCATTATCAAATCCACTGTAATAAACGTTTATTTGGCTTCCAAGGCTAACGGAAAATAGCATTTCATGGTGTGAACACTGAAACCAAGGACAAGCTGGAGAGGTTCTTCCGTTCCTAATCTGTACCCGTTAACACGAAGATAACTAATCACCTGTAGGTGTTTAGGGATATAAACCTTCCCGTCCCCGTTATATCAACCGTTATGCACATCAAACGGCATAATTCATGACCATGTCATCGTCAAAGTTTTGCTTAGAACCTGCCTAAAGCAACTTATTGAAAATTCACGGTTATGCCAGAACGGCTTTGGATAGCCAATCATTATCATCAAAAGCAACAATACATAACTGATCTGTACTAATGCCTAATATTTATACTACGACGAAGGAAAAAGCAACCGTGGCTAAGAAAAGAGGGGAATATATAAAAGGAAGAGAGGGAACCTAATTTTTAAGAACGACTATTTTGATACTCAAGCTATCAACATGAAGATACCTGCACCATGAAAACAAGCATTCCAGCCATAAGTAAAGGTAGGGCAACATATGCATGGAAGCCTTCTCGTGGCTTTCGCTGCCCTGTATCTAGAGGTGCAGCTACATCATAGACAACTCGGCAGAACAATGACAACATCCACGCCACTGAGCCAGATTAGCTGCCCTCTCAACCGAATTCTTCAGCCGCTGATCCTGTCAGCCACCAGAACCCCAGGCCGGACGAATCCGACCTACAGTGACCAACACCTTGGTGTACAACTCTCTTTCTCCCTGCCACGTTATCGTATGTCTGCCGCGCGTCTTATGTCGTTGGGAAACAGCATCTTCGACATCTTGTTGGCATCCTCAAAACATGGCTCTGTCATCCAAACCCGCTTTGTTGAAGACTTAACAAAGAATTTCGCTTAATAATTACTACAGAATACCCGCTTTTTCACCCAATGCGATTCGATGCAGACGATCCAACAGTGATGTCACATGTCAAATACCTGAAGACGGTTCACACTGTCTAATATGAACAACACGGTTTTGCAGACGCAAAGTTATATGACGCCTACAATTGCTATGTATACACAAACGTCAAGATTCAGAGAAACTCCTCAGTTACCAAAAATGTTTCAGTCTCATGAATACCTGAACAGCCGTAGAGATAGCATCTTATACAGCATTCCCTATGCCTCCGCCACAGATGATATAACGTTGGAAGTACACAGACTGGTCAGCAACATCCACAACCTAATCACCAAACATTAAACCGAAGTAATCACAACAGCCTTTCGCTTTGAGGCCGTAAAATCCATTCCGCAATATTTAACCTGGCGCAAAATAGCGTCCAGCCAACACTTTCAAAGTGCTTATAACAGCCCCTACACCGCTCCCGATTCCAAAACTACTAAACAGTTCACTATAGATGTCAACTTAAAATTAATTAAGGGAAAAAAATGACTAAAGTATGTTTATTTATATGCTCGGTACATCCCTGCGTTTAAACTACTGTAAAATTGGATTAATACACTGAATCTGCTGCATCCTTGACGTTTACAAAACAGTAATTCTTGGCTGGTGGTATATATAACGTCTCTTCAGAGTTTAGCGAAAAGTGACACTTTGTTCACTGCATCATCGACTAGAAAGAGACGCTTTTTGGTCTTCTGTTGGGTTTACTGTCCGGGCTTCACTGGGTCGATTAAGTATAATAGATGTCAAAATCGTAGTTATGACGGATCAAACTAACCTCCTTGGGACCTCTGCAAAATATCCCGACTTTTTCTTTTAAAATGGGGTGGGTTATCGAGGCGGTATTCCAGCAAAGAGTAGTGACAACTCATATCTTTCCAGAGTGTGATTAGATGATGAACAAGCCTACCAGAAACTGGAGGTTTCATGAGGGAATGTGATATACACTGGCTGACAAAGATACACATTGCTGCAAAGCCTTCTTGCACATAGTCACTTCAACCAAAGATTTCGACGCGCATCGGTTAATATCAGAAAAAATTATATCCATCGCTTTCCCACTTTGCGTGAAACTATTCTATTCTAATCCAGTTTCTGGATGCCTGCTCGATGTATGATGATAGTCTGTAGCAGACGACAGAAATGATCACTCAGCTCACTTATCGTAAGAAACAGTGCATCTGAGTGACTTTAACCACTAGATTTGCTTAACATAGTAAATTGCTATTTGCTTTCGCTTCAGGCTGCAGCATCAAGGCTCAACAAGCCTTGGCCGAAATGTAATCAATACAGACTGAGCAACACATGGTGACAAAAAAAGTGCAAATAGAATAGCCGTACGCGAGGAACGGATTGCATAGGATTAATAAACGCATCTGTAGTTATTCAAAGAGCGCACGTTTACTGGACAATATATCACATTTAGCAATTGTCTCAAGTGAAAAGATTCGACACGCTACGATTTTGTCGAAATGTTCCAACGTGATTTCTGTCAAAACGCATCTTATTTTGAAATATGCTGTTCTCGCTTTTATAATTAAGTAAATTTCAGACACCCATAAACACCACAACACTGTCATTATTGCATTCAAAAACGGATTGTTAACAAATACGAAATAAAGACTTCTTATTTCGCAAAAAGAAGTTACCTGTGAAACTGGATGAGGTTTCATACAGTCCTACATAGCCCGTCAGTTGCGTGAGTCTGTTAAAAGTGATATTAGGTGATGTACAGTGCCCAACTGAGAAGATAATCGTGGTCTGAAATGAACCATGAAATGAAGAGCACCGCAGGAAGCCGAAAAATGTGTTTATGCAATTTAAATTTACGGCTGAAAACCTGGATCCCATGAACTGACATTTCTTTTTTGTAACAGTAACTGCCTGTCGATTACTGTATGCCGTTTCCAAGCGAATATTATGTAGTATATGTCTACGGTGCATAGCACGGTTTAACTAAAATGTTTTCACTCCGGAGGTGACCTGAATTCTCCATAATTACAACTGCCAATACTCTTATGGACACAAATTACAATATGAACTCATTTTGAACATACTCATCAATCGTAAACGTTCGACTAGCGCGGAAACAAACCATAATATTTATAAGAAATGATTAGAACTGTACATCGGGCTGGATCGTCAGTCACACGTTCATGCTCGACAAAAGTTTTGGGGATAAATTCGTATCGTATTTTCTGCCTTCTGACTATTCTACTCCAATGGCTAAAAGGGACTCACTGTTTCGAATACCTTTCAAGTTCAGAAGTTGCGGGAGTGCCTCTCTCAAGAATATAGTGCCCAAATTCTGATTACAATCAGTGATCGAACTCTGCTTCGGCAAGATCAAGCAGTGGCTCAACAGTAGCAGTTGTCGACATCTTTCTACTATTCCACGTCATGCGGGTTAGCATAGTTTCACTGAGAACATTGTCAAAATACCGTACACTGCTGTGAATTTGATCAACTCAAGCTAAGCTACTTAGTTAAGTAAATCCTATGATGATTTTCTTCACAGCATGTAAGCGCTATACATCGTATAGTTACAGAAAAACATGGAGTGGTCTTGTTATCTCTAAAGGTGTACACAATCTCTACAATTTACAGATGTCTTCTATTTCTGAAGCGACCGAATATGACCTTCAAGGCGTAAGTTTAAATCTAACGTTGGTCAGCGCACGATCGAACTAGTCAGTCTACATTACAAGAAGGGTAATCGTTGAAATATAAATCACAGCCGCAGAAATACAACCACAGAAAAATAACCCAACCTTTACACAACAATTTGTTTGACTGTTTTCAAAGAATATGAAGGCTAAACAAACGCAAGAGACTTCTGATGAATTTATCCAACTAAAATCAAATGTTCCACTTTCCGATTTTATCCATATCAGTGAATACATGAACGCTTGTGGAATGAGAGACATGAGGAACCAATGGGGAGTTGTTAAAGAAAATTTTGATGAATGACTAGATGACAATGCAGCATTTTACACTGAAACGTTCAAAATACTTACTTTTGTCGTATACTTTGGGTAAATAAAAAAACCATCTGAACGGACTTTTGCGTAAACGCATGGTCTTTGCTATTTGATACTTTGACAGCGAAGTTGCTCCAATAACATCGGGCTATATGCTTTTTCTCCTTCTGTAGGTTTAGTAAGATAATTTATTGAATTGCTGATGAAAACGCTGTTAATCTGTTATGATGGACGTGATCAAAAACATTCTAACTGTAGCCACTACATTCTTTCCGCTTTCTTAATCACTTTCAGCCTTTTGGTTCGCTCATACATGTTTATGATGCAGGCAGTAGTATGTTTACATAAGCAGTTTTAAGAAGGTTTCAGGCTTTCTGTGTGCTATAGCGGACAGCCTCCATTATCAACTATTCAATTTTAAGTTTGCCATGGCATTTTGAATTGCTGTTGTCGGTAGCGATAAATAGCCCTCATCAAACCATGGGTTAGTGGGAGCCAATGCGAGCCAAAGGTGCTGATGCTGGCTGTGTGTGATGTGCATGAAGAAGGAGCATAATCGTGACTATGTGGATAGCACATTACTAGTTAGATATGACTATTACAGTCATGTTACACTTATACATTCCGCCTGTTTTTGTTGCCTGCTTAAATGATTACTTATTGAACATCGCCCGTTTTGAGAGTCGAAGCCAGTATTTCGCGGGAACAGGTTCAAACCGAGTAGAGTTTTGCCGGCTACAAAAGTGTTCATAGTCGTTTTCTCCCTGTCTTTCAACAATACAGATAGCTGGTCAATCTTGGACGTCAAGAGTTTGTGCAGATAAAAAGCTTGTTATCTGAACATTACATTTGTGGACAAGCATCTCAATAAAACCACTACAGTGGATTTCTCAACGTGTACATTCTTCAGGGTAGAACTCTGCCAAATTTTTCCTTAAAATGTTCACACAGGCGTATCAGAATCAGGTAAGACTTAAATTGTCATAAAAGCTGAACCATCTAAAAGAAAGGAATGCAGATCGCTCGGCTGACAACAGCTCAGTACGTCTTCTCTTAAACTAGGCTTTGGAGCCAAGCCATGTTCCTGAAATTAGAAAGACGAACAGAATGTACATATGTATTTCGTAAAAAATGATATCAGTATAAAATGCTACTCCAATAGTTCCGTCACTTGCATAAGGACCCCCCGAATACTACTGCGAACGACCTGAAGATGCTCGAGGAAGGTGACTATCTACATTCCTTTCGGTTCGAAGCTATCACGTGCTAAGAAACTCAACTTCGTTCTAACTTTATTACAATCTCCCTGCAAATATATTTATACATCATCAAGATGTACAATCAAACAACAATATAACTGTAATCCATCCTCGTCTATCAGTTAACTAGGCGTATTTGAGTACAGTTTAATTGTAAAACCCACACCTCACCTATTACTTTGGCACAGTCATATCTCTGTATTTGTGGATGTTGTCATCTGTGATGTACCTACGCGTTCGTTTGTGAAAGAGGTTAGAGGGCATGCCAGAAGTTTTAATTATGGCAATAGTGTGAACAGAGGAGAGCCTGCTGAATACGTCATGATACTCCATTTTTCTGGTGCCATCGCAAGTTTAAGTGCAGAGTTTCGTATGCGGTTACCTGCGGAACATGATATAGGTTATACACCTTTAGAAAATACGTCCACCGATATGGTGACGTTATTCACAGACAGTAGTGGATATGAACTTTATGTATCTGGGATTTTTGTGGAACTTTCCTGCCACCGTAATGTACGGCTGCAATTCGATGAAATACGAAAGATAAATGGAAGTACTGTGGAAATGCTGCAGATATCGGCCGGCTGATTTCACGCATGATTGCGTGCACATACTAATTTGAAACAGTGGACTGCAACGGACTATATCCGGTTTCCGTCACACCGTTGGCACACGTTTCGTCATGGCAGACTACACACTGAGAAGTACCAAACCTTCCAGGAGTTGTGTGCAATATACATTTTATGTCAAGTTGACCAAAGTGAATATCTCGATGTACGACGCAGACCGTCGGTTGTATTTCGTCCAACGTTTTGTTTTACTCTATGATTGTGGCGAAATCGTCTACAATGTGCAAAGCCTAATATACCTACTAAACCAGAATTTTATACATACTCCTCTTGGTAACTTAGGTGTTTTTCTGCCATTCTTTTTTCAGCCAACTGAAGCTTTTCATACACGCTGTGATGAGACCAGCCGAACAGAACTACAAACGGCTATGTGAACTAACAACCCTACCCATTACTTGGTCCCGCGACTACTGACGATTTGAGCGCGTCTGTTTACAAGACAAAATCGAACAGACGATTAGCTATACACGACCAAACAGTTTAATCCTGCTGACCACCAAATGAAGTTGTGGTAATCAACAAACGCCCTTGCTTGATTTTTAATACTGAATATCACATTATACGCTAGTACAAGCGCTGTATTGCTATCTATGATTATAGTTTACCTCCTCCCAATTGTTAATTTTTCCTTATGTTGTGACCGCAAAAGACGCTTGGCTTGAGAATTCGTTTATTGCGCAAACGCCCGTATAGGTCTTGTCAAAAATCAAACCACAAACGCCTACACTCATTTGCGCGTTAGACAGACATTCACATACGTCATTGTCATTCGCCTTGGTGGAACTTCTGCCGTAGCGCCTACACATTATTTCGATAGTCTCTTCTTGTCCTTCGTCTTCCTGGCGTTCGCAGCTTGCCCATTTGTTCCTGAATGTCTCCTGTGGGTAACATACTACTTGTGAGTAGTATACTACTCACAACGAAACTGCTTGTCATACAACACTTACATGGTCCAAATACATTTCCACAGTTAAGTGTGAATACTGGCTATTTGAATACAATTATGACGCCATATTTATTCTTGTATTGCACACTTATGTTGTAGAATTTCCCCATTCTCAAAATTCGCTAAGACGACTCGATTGATTTGGTAAGCCACATGTGATCTGTCAGACCTGACCATGTTCACTGAATGGATATCAAAGACCGGACGAGTTACAGTAGATTGTTAAAGCAGGACAATGCTGTTCGGGACGGAAAGAAGTGTACTATCATGTCAAGTTTTATCGAACAGATACTCAAATTCTTACTTCACCTTGCGCAGACCTATACAAAGCTGCCTGTCCAAATCAATGACTGACGGTAGAAAAAGTGTAGCGTTCTCCGATTCCGCAGTTTCCGACAATATGACGCCATTTAAGTCACGGTGTAGACAGCGTAAAAGACGTCTGAGCTATATGTTCACTATCCTCTTCAATAGAATATCCGTTAGACAATGAACGTCAGCAGAGAAGAACGAACATCCAAAGAAATCTGTAAGCACAAATACTGGAATAACGTATGATTATCCTATTATCCATTCGTCCTAGTTACTTTGTCCTGTCACATCACAGAACCTGCTTGCTGTTTTCCCGTTCACTTCAACTAATGCTAAATTTGCTTCGGTAAACGCTACAGTTATCCAATCACGTTACTACCAATCTGACAGAAGTCGCAATTCCAACCTCGGATTTGTGAATATTTGCATACTACTACCAGCCACTCTTGCAGGCACAGTACATTGCTGCAAACATATATGTTGCTTGTCTGCCCAGGTTACTATCCGAACTTTCAAAGTTCCCGATTCACCCTGTGGTTTCAAACTTACAATCTACTGGTTATAGAGAATCTGTTGCGATAAAGGAGTTATACCATATGTAGGTTACCGCAGTCGATGAGTGTCATGTGTTCAGATTGTTTACGTTACCGCTAACAGATGAAGTAAGGTGTACGAGGTCGGACATTTTAAAACTCTAACTCACCTTTGCCCAAATCGTCACAACCTGCAACAGTATAAAGAAAAAAGTGCGTTTCCTTTGGGGTGCATAGTAAGATTACAGATTTCGTGTCACAAATTTAGAGATAGCAAGTTTCTCAAGTACGTCCTAATTCCCAGATATGCAAGTTTCCAAATTTTCATGGTTGGTTATACTGTTATTGTCTGAGTACATTATCCGAATTCTTCAATGAAGCTTTGGCTTTAAAAAATTTCCCTTATCCCTCATTGGCCTCATATGTGCTGCCTGGGCATTTCCTATAGTTTGTAAGTTTGTCCGACTCCTTCTGATCAACCGGTAAACGCTTACTGAACAATGATCTATGAGATGACGCATTTCAAAATCCTGTTTAATTTTTTCCCACATTAGTCTTGCTTGCGTCTTCGTTACTATATGAGATAGATGAATTCCCATACACTCCCAAAATTTATTGTCTTTGGTAGCTCATTACTTTGAGTGAAACCACTTCAAATACTGTTAAGGTTTACCCTGGTTAGTTTTCATTGTACTGTAGCGACCAACGAAAATGCGATTTGTTCAAGTATACTAGTATCAATCTACATTTCTTCTGTGTGCATGTTTTCCGTCTAAGTTTACCAATGAGCCTGTCACTGGTCGTGTTGTTCCAAACTTGGCGTCAATCCACTTGGGTGTGCGACGCTTTTCCATAAAGCAAATTGTATGGTCTTCTGAACTGCATTTTATCTGGTCGTTTGATTGACTGCCGGTTGAGTCATTGGCTGAACCGTTTAATTAAAACTAACGAGACAACCCTTTCAAAAAGCAACTCGATTTTTCGAGAGATACAATTCCATGGGTTCCCTGTGTCTTTATTTGTCTGTTCTGTTTAGACACCGATTACCGCCGTTGGATCCAAAGTAAGTTAGAATCAATTGCATTTCTCTTTCCTGACTAAATTGTAATTGTATCCTTTGTATTTTCCAAACTGTGACCTTCTGATTTGTTCCTGTTTGGACTGCGTACGTAGACTACAGATGAATCATTCATAGAGAAGAAAGTCATGTGATATCATAAATTCCTTGTTTCCCAAGTTTCTCCCAGACTAACAGATTTGTGCATTATAATGCATCCTTGAGACTTGTATTTTCGTTGGGGGTCTAGTTTCTCACAACTTCTGGCGGACAGTCTGCAACGTACAGTGATCACTACTTGGTAAATATTTCATTTTCTCACCTTGACTTCAACCATCAGGTTTAGCACAGTATGAATATGTTATGAGTTTTTATAGTTTTGTTGATTATGTTTAACGAGCTGATTGAGATGAACATAAATTTGAAAGCACGTCATAGTAGCTCCAAAAATCTCCAATGGCCTTTGTGTCGACCTTATTTATTTATTGCTGACTACGTTACGGTTTCAACTGTCATCTGTACAACTTTTATCTCGAAATTCTGTGTTCGCCTAAAAATTAGCTTGAGCAAGTAGATATACAGGGAAGTACTCCGCGCACTTCAACGTACTAATCACGTCGCGCGACCACCTACCGTTCCCTTGCATCGTTGTTTCGTCTTATTGTTTGCTCGCTCGCACGACAGTTTAGTGTATCGACATTATATCCCCTACTTGCTTGTTGCGTTCTTCTTGATTGGTGATCTCATTTCTCTTGACCATACGTTTTATTCAGGAGTGCTGTATTTGAAAGCCTATCAAGAAAGAAACAGAGGCCACTTAAGGTTCACTTTTTTTAGGCCAACTTGCGATGCTTCTGAACACATTGGCCGAATCTATTTCTCATTAAGCAGGGGTGTTACTCATTTTGATAAAGGGCTTTTGTTTGCGATGTCATCAGTCCGCTGCAAATTTCGGACAGGGTTTTTCTGCCATTACGGTAGACACATGCGTGATGTGCGCGAGTAATTAGAGCTTCAATAAAGCATGGCTCCGCATGGGAAGGCAGGCTTCTATGTACCGCTCAAACCTGGTCAAAACATAGGTTCTGATTCTCTGACACACAGCGTAATAACAGAATCCTCCTCTAGCTTTCCTAGTTGGTATGTGTGTACTGAAGGGATCCGTGTGTGCTCCTTACGTTCTGTAACGCCTACTCTCAACAGCCTGCTCGTTTCTTCTACGTACTGGTAGCACAAACAGTAAACAGACTGTCTGGTCTTCCTTATGGTGCGTTGCCACTAGTTTTACTTCATTACCCAACCGAAGTACCGTACGGATGAAGTGCTTAATTGAACCGGAGCAAATTTTTCCAGTTGTTCGTTTACGATACGATAACTACAGCATAAACTGGAAAGATCTGGCCCCTGACTTTCTTCTTAATCGATAAGCTTCTAATTATGTGTTCCTTAAGGTTATTTGGATGTTATTTGGGGACTGACATTTCTTTAACTTAAGAAATCTGTTATTTTGGAGGGTTTGTCGACGCAAATCATATTGCATCTGTTGATTTTTGTTACAACACTCCTGAGAAAGGCCACCCGAGTTGGTTGAGGCGATGACTATTACAGTCTGCTCGTAACTTTGTCTTTAGTCTATGTGTTAAGAACCTGTTACCCATGGTGCTTAAATCGTACGAATTCACTAGTACCAAATTTAGTACGGCTCTTTCAAAATGTAATACATATTCCCTCTTACTCCCCTTTTATACAGTCGATTTTGAGGCACTAGCGTTTCGGTTCAATGAGGACTGTATACGGCTAGGTGTCTGCTATACACAAGAAAACTGAACTCATCTATCCCACAATATCGTTGTGTTATTCATTTTCAGTCATTATAATACTAGATAAGCATTGTTTCAGTGACATTCTATGAATCTCAGTGAGGTTCTGCTTTGCTCTGATTGTTTTCTTGAAAAGCAGACAGCTCTAGGCAATACATACACCCGGACGCAGATATCCTTGTCTGAATTCGAGGGAAAGATATAGTGAGGGGCTACGTAAATCGCAAAACTGATCGAGATGAAGTCGTTGAAAATCTTCTTTTCAGCTAGCGCGGCTCATACACGATTCGTCGTTGTTTATAACTAGCCCTTATTTATCTGAATTGCTCAAACTCAAGGTGTTATTACCACTACGTCAAAACTAGCTCTGGGCTTCAACAAAGGAAATTACTCTATTTAGTTATATTACTGGAATCACTGCAACTGACGTCGCGTACTTCTACAGCTTCTTATAACGGATTTCTGTCCGCTTGAAGGTTTGAAACTAACTGCTCCATTGAGAAAAACTGAAGAGTCTTTAGAGCGCTTTACTGGCAGAAAGCTGAAAACAGAAAAGGAAGCTGTTAACTTCTTCACCGTTATCGGTAAGGTTGCGCACATCTTGATGAATAACTCGTCATTCCCTGGCGCACTCAATTCTCTTTCTCACGAATTCTTAAAGACACTACTGTAGCGAACCTATTTGTTTATTGCTAACTATGTTAGAGCGACGATTGCAGTTTGTGCTCTTTTTGTTTCCAACTTTTGTATATGTTTAAACATTTGTTTGAACGAGTATGGATACCGACAAGTACCCTACTATGTGCTCACCTGTCGTTCCACTATGTTACTGTTTCGTCTTGTTATTCGTTCGCCTCACAGTAACCTAGTGGGTTGACAATATATTTCTCGTTTACTCGTTGCGTTATTCGTAACTGGCCGGCTTTGATTCGGTCGATTCCACACTACTGTTCTCATTTTAAAGTAGCTGAACGAGCAAAATGTCGTACACTGGCGTGGAAAGAAAATCAGGATATCTGACATTTTATTCTTCAAATTCAGACTCAAGTAGCTCAATGTAATTTTGAAGAGCATTCAAAAACTCAACTTCTTGATCGATTATTCTCTGGAACAAATGTGTACGATCTGCGACAAGAGCTTTTAGTACATTCGAATTCCACTTTTCAGTTAGCTAGGTCGTTATGTGAACAGTATTTGGATGTTAAAGATACCAAGAAAGGTGAATGGAGAATTTCATTAAACAACAATGCGAAAAGGTCAGGAGGTCAACCAAGACGATTGTCCGATTGGGTGGATACTCGAATTGCAATGGGTAATAAGTAATACGCATCTCCTCCAACAGTTGAACAGCTCTAGGTAATGTGATAGTAAACATTCTCAATTAACTCATGGGTTTTGAAACACTAAATGTCACAAATGCGATAAAATTGGTCACGTTCGGTCAGTCTGCCACAGTTCAACACCACCTTTCACACAATCCATTTTTGATTATGATTAAATGAGCTGTGATTTCCGTTCTATTGTTTGTGCCGTTAATTTGTTGATTGTACCTATCACGTTAAACGAACGTACCTGGGGATTAATATCAATGAACATTTATTGACTGTTCACACTGACATTGTTGACTAATGTATTATTCCTGATTACATAAAGGGCCGTTGTAGAGACTGGAAGATTTCATTGACCTGCCTGCTTTAGGATTTGCAAAATAGTCCAAAAACTCATAGTTGCACACTGTGCTTACGCTATTAGGAAATTTTGCATGCTGTACGCAATCCGATTGTTTGTCCAGATACCATGTGTAGAGATTTCCTTATCTTTGTTCGCAAACGATGCTTCATTTCTGTACAACAACCTTTGGTATCACCTTTGCATTTTGTTGAAATTGATAGAAAGTGACCTAAGGTCCAATTGTAATTCAATACAAATTTTGTGCACGTCGCTCTTCTCTCCGTTGCGCAATCGTTTGACGATACTACCCGGATCTATCATTCAATTTTTTACCTCCGTTGTACTATGAACCTCGTCGCACCCCTGATCGCGCTTCAGCAGTCCACGACAACTCTGTGATATTACCCAGTTCCGGATACTGGTAATTTGGAATATTGTGGTGGTCATCTCGAACACTCGTGAACAATTTACTGTGAGTCAAATCCTTTTGATTACCGTAACTTGCTGGAAACTTGTAGCTGTTTTGTTTCATTCGTTCATTTTGTTATCACCTACAACTTAGTGAGATACACTCGCACTCACCTGGTCTATTCAGTAACTAGTCCTGACCACTACACATGTGATTGTGTGGTGCGAACCCTAACCACATACGCCACTGGTTAACTCACTCGTCGACAGTTGGTCTCTAGCCTCCTCAGCTAACTTGCGTGCCCGTGCCATTTATAGCCCTGTGATTCTTCTTGTATACTCCGTCGGATGAACATTCGGTCTCTATTCCCAACAGCCTATTCGCATTTCGCGTCTGGTGGGTTCGTAAATGGGAAAACGATTTGGTACACGGAGTTGTGGCACTTTCACCTCACACTATTGACGAGGTGGACAATATTTTAAAGTTACCGGACTCCACAAATCCCTTCGAGCAACCAAAATTAGCTGTAATTAAGCTCGTTGGTCTGTCCGATCGCCGACGCATTACTCAGCTTCAAAGTGCGACTGAGCCCAGAGACCGTAAACCGTCGCAGCTGCCTTGCCACATGCAGCGGTTAGCAGGCACAACACAGTTAGAGAGGGTTTTCCTTGGAGGAGTGTGCCTTCGTCGTTCACCCAAGGACATACAAAACATCCTCAGCGCAAGCCCGTTGACAACCTTGTCAACCTTGGACGGAACCCCGACCGGATTGGGGAAACATACAGTATCACAGTTTCTCAACTCGCTTTGAGTAACCAGGGCATGATTGATACTTTGACTGTTAAGTTTATAACCCAACTAAGCAAGTTCATGCTCTAACGGTGCAATGTTTAAGGTCACGCTCGACTACCCCCACTCAACGACACAATCGCCAGCCATCACTATGGCAATGGGTATGCGCTCCACCTGCGCGTCTGACCAGGCAAGCTCAAACGATTACAAACACTCCGCCAGCAAACACATGGCCGACAACTTGGTGTTGACCAACACCTGGCTAACAATTAGCCACACAATAGGC
>JTDE01002667.1:85262-97048 GCA_014338405.1 Paragonimus skrjabini miyazakii
AATCCATGTATATTAACAGTTGTTTAATTACACATATAACACGTATTCCATACGACTTACTTTCGTTAGCATTTACAGTAGAATTGAGTGAATTGAAACGATGGTATGGCAGATTGACTACTAACAGACGTATAAGACATGGAAGATATAAGTTATGCATGCTGTGCGAAAGGTATGCATCATGTTGGCTGAAGAAGGATCCCATACAATCGAAAACATTAGTGCAGTCCGCAGGTTAGATATTGCATAAATGTTGTCTGTTTACCGGTTTCGAACGTTTCAAAGCTAATGACAGTCGCGTGACTTTATTATACTTGGGCCCCATGTTTATGTGTTCATTCCTGCCATACCCTATACAGGAGAATTTCTCAAATCTGTTTCTTTCTATTTACATACTATCCCATCACAGTATGTGTCATTCCTTAATTGATCGTGCCCGGCTTTTGCTTGTTAAATTTGTCTATAAGTTTTCCTATCTGTATGGGGGCGACCGACTGGTTTATAATGTGCACTGTCTCACCCACGTGTGCGGCGACCTGCAGCGGTTTGGACCGCTAGGAATAACACCCTTTGTGATGCCTCATTCAATTATCTGTGATTCGCCCCTTTCGTTGCTTCCTATGCAAAGTCAAAGGTCACAGCGGCTACCACGGCTGCGACAAGTGGACACAGCGAGCATCTCTCTGCGTGCACTTGTACTGTGAAGGTAGAAGAATGACCTTATAGGTGTTTGTGAAAGTACTAAGGACGGATTCCAGTTTCTGAAGACAACCTGACGATGAACATGACACCGGTTTAGCTCCTTTAACATAACTGTCCACTGAAATGGTATCACATGGCACCACACTTCCCCCTCAACTCCATGCACTTGGTATTCCTCGGTATCGTTAAGCGCTTGATTCGGATTTAGCGTTCATTCGATATCGTTCGTTATGTTCTCCTTTCGGCAAGTATGCAGATCGATGTCAACGGCGAGCGACAACTGTTTGAAAAACAGATATCAAAACTCCAAACCAACAACAAGAAGTTGGGGGAACTGCTGTACAAGTCGTTAGACAAGCTCATGACTCTCGAAGTTATTATGAACAATACGATGGCTGATACCAATAGCGGTCCACCGTCGCAATCGCAACCTACCGCCCCTACCAGCCACGGCACACTCCACTTGTCATTGCGGGAAATGGAGATTTTTATAAGCATGAACAATGATCTGGATAACGAAGAAGTCCACAAAGATTTCGTAAGCGATGTGCATGATAGCTTTCATTACTTAGAATTCCTTGAACATTTTAAGTCTCAGTTTGTTCAACAAGGTGAAAACGTACTGCTAACGTTCTGTATCCCTTTGAATGTCAGCAACTAATGAGCTCTCTCAATACTATCATTTCATTGGTACTTGCAGGCTGCCGTGATGTTGATGTTGACGTTTTTTGTAGATTTTCGCCCTTGCGGCTGTTCACCGAGGGCGCATAGTTGGTCAGTGCACAGGGAAGATATGTAACTAAGCGTTTTCTAACTCACTGGTGATGAAGACAAACTGACTTGGGAGGAAAGGATGGTGTCGCCTAGTGAGCACCAATATTAACCAAGCAATTATGAGTAATAGGCTTTTATTTTACTCCATTAAAAGACGCCGCCTTTTGTGATCAAAACTATCCTCAAGAAAATGAGACACGGAACATTTCGTCATATGGTGGTTCCAAGGAGCCAAAGACAGAGACGGTGGAAAACAAACCACGACAGACATAAGCCAATCGTAAAATAATAAGAACCTATAAATTTACGAAGGTCATCTAATTATAACAGCAATCCGGAACTGGGAGGCACAAAGAAAAGCCTGGAGGAGGAGGCCAGAGGAATAAACGAACAGGTATGGTGTATTGTTGATTCATGGTTGAAGTTGGTTAAAGTTAACTCATTATATACAGGTACCGATAACTTTGTGATACTTCTGTTATGCAGGTTGGTCTGGATAGCCAGAAGGAGTTGTATCGAAATAAAGCCCATGTTTCCCAAAACAATTGCCACTACGGCGTGTAAAATATCCATAAGATAAACATGCACCCGTGGTTTTTGGCGTAATGACGCCCTGTCGTTACAAGTCCTGTTGATTCGTGTTATGACTTCACATGTTGACAACTCTTAACGCAAAAACATTGGCGTGCATTGGACATCTATCAGAATCATGATCTGACTTTAGGTGCCACGTAGGGGTCTATAATGCGTGTTTCACATAAACTTGATTTTTGATGTAGTGAAACCATGTCCGTTACAAGTCCTGTTGATTCGTGTTATGACTTCACATGTTGACAACTCTTAACGCAAAAACATTGGCGTGCATTGGACATCTATCAGAATCATGATCTGACTTTAGGTGCCACGTAGGGGTCTATAGTGTGATTCACACACAAAGTTGATTTTCGGCGCAGTTAAGCCCAGCCTGTTACAAGTCTTGTTGATTCCTGTTATGATTTCACGTGTTTACATCATTCGTCTGAGAAAATGACTTTTTATAAAATGCGAATGCTTTTCTTTCCGTGTTATTTTGTTCTTTATTTCATGCCCCCGTGTCTCCTCATTTCGTATGGGCTGTGTTTTCAAGGCTGTTCTGTGTTCGACTCGTTTGTCGCGTGCAGAATGCCGAAGTTGAAACTGCCTTCAACTTATACGGAAATGACAGCTGCTTGCGGGTACTCCTTGGACTTTATTTTATCGATCTTTACTCCAAAATATACATGTACATTGTGTTTTTAACGTGGTGCCCATCCTTTCACTGTTAATTCCTGCCTATTCAGCGGTCACGTAGATTCGAATTGCTTTAACAGTTGAGGCAAACAACCAGAAATGTAAGAAAGATGCTGCCAGCATGAGTGGCCGATTCGGATCTTACTTTGACCAATTTGGAATCAAGTCTGACCAACTCCGAAACGACTCTGGCTATAGTCGGGCCGACTCCGGATTTTGTTGCTTGCCTACTCGGATCCGACTCCCTGCCGACTCTTGCCGGGATCAGCGTCTTTTACGGGCACCGCGCCATCAGACATACTTGACCCTTTACGTCCAAGGTTTTTGGTAGCCTCCAACTGCGTCCGTTCCAGGAACCGTCTGCACTGTTGCATAACTACAAATTTCAGTACATCCGAGGTCGTTTCTTTTGACTGCCATACAACCGGTCTCTGGCCTCTTTAGCTAACTTGGAAGTGGGTGTTGTTTATGACGCTGTAAGAGAAAACCTCCACATTTCGTCGAATAAATATTCGGTCTCTATTCTAAACGACCTTTTTGTGCCTCGCATCTGTTGATTCCGTACCCAGGGAAAGCGACTTAGTGCGTCACACAATAAACCATAAGACCGTAACCGTGGAGCCTTCTGAAGCTCCCGTCAAAGATATTATTGATCATTCTTAAACAATTCCCGGTTCTCGCCAACTTGTAGCTTTTTATTCTCAGTCCAATGTTAACGATTGGTTATTGAATGCGGCCCGTCAATCGTTGGTTCAAAAGATGCGGAACTTTTGAATGCCTGTTCCTTTGCTTTCTGATGCACTTAAAACACTTATGCGAAATTAACCTTTTCAGTGATCCAAAGCCGGTGATGTTATGCGCGTCGAACTAGTTTCGCTCGAACACATATGCAGTTTCATTTTTATGAAGCGACGAATCCGTTCCCTCGGCTCAAGTGAACCCGGCGGAGAACTAGTTGATCAACTTGTGGAAGAAACTAGTAACGCCCCCACCACCTTTGAATTGGGCTACACCTATCCTAAATTTGTTGATTTCCGAACTGATAAAATTCGTTCCCCCCAATCGCCTCCCCTATACCGATCACTAACCCGACGGTTAGTCTTTATACCCTGCATACCCAGTTGTATTTTACTGAACTGCTCTGCTATTAGTTGTCTGCAGCGCGACTAGCCGTTCTTGATCTGGCTTACTGGTGTGACGGTACATCTTTGACCTCACCGGCCGCGTTCAAAAGACACTGATCCTGTTGGACTAGACTTGTTGTGAATCATAAGGTTTCGTTTATTTTAACCATTTAAGCGTTATTTTGGTAGTACCGTAGAGATATTTAGGTCCAACCTTGTCTTCGACCTGTTGTTCGGATTACGGGCTACCTGTAACTGAACGAACAAACGTGGATCATTGTAACGATCCCCCGACTAATCATTACCGTGTAGCGCCTCAAATTTCCCGTGACTACCGAAACACGCTCAACAGATTCGCTTTACAGAGAAGTGCAACTTTTGAACCAGAGGACGTTCCGCACTAACTTCACGGTTCAAAGTATTTTTCCAAATTTGATTTATGAGCCGCCTCCCTACAGATCCCACTTGATAAGATTTCCAATGCTGAAAACCAGTAATATTCCTTTCGAACTGTCTCGTTATAATTTTCGGCTTTTTGGTCTTGATGTATCGCCTACTATATTTCGAGGTGTTATGATTACCACAACTGCCAGTCTACAAGATGTTTCCATTTACCAGGATGATAATATTATGCATACGCCAACCATCATTATCCATGAATAACAGTTGTGTGTTTTGCTTGAACGCTTCCGTCGTTCAAACCTTGCTATTAATTCTTCCAAATGTGTTTTTGATATCTCTGCGTTATCGTGTTTAGTACTTCTCTTTGATGGGTATGGTGTAAGATCGAGTAAACCAAAAGCGACCGGTTGAGGATAACACAGCGAGTAGACAAAGGGTATATTGGTGACCTGCGAGGTCAACGTGAAAGTAAACGGATATCAAGACGAAACCATAACAGAGCGGAGCAACAAGCGAGCACGCTGCGGGATTGTGCGCTTGAGTGCGCAGGGTAGTTTTTGGTATCTCTACTCGTTCAAACAAATGTTCAAGTACATACAAAAGTTAGAAACAGAAAGAGTACGAACGGCACCCGCAACTCTAACATAGTTGATAACAACGAATAGGGTCGCTACTGTGGTCATCCTCCTGATTGTGAACGTTTTCAATTTTTATCCGAAGCACCTACTCTAAACCTTTTGAAGAAACTCGTTCTTTAATGGGTTCTCTTCAGCATTACTCTGTATTGATTTCTGAATTCACTGATACGGCAAAAATTTTTATTTTATCTTTCTGAAAACAATTTTGCCTTGACTGACTTACCTGAACAAACTGTTTGACATCCTTCGAAGTTGTGTGTTTTCGGAAGTCACAATTAACAACACCAACGGGTGTTGGGGTTACTTTAGAACAAGAGGATCATCCCGCCACTTGCACTTCCAAACGGCTCAGCCCCGCAGGACCTAGACATGCGTATAGACGGTGTACTGAATGGTCGTCAGATTTCACAAATACATGTTTGGTGTCCATTTTAACATAGTCATTAATCATGAATCTCTTAACTTCACTTATATTTCTGAAAATTCCCTTGCTAATTTTTCTGCAGCAACGGTTCAGCGATGGATTACTGTCTCGGCCGCATACTCACATAATATCCGGCATCGCAGTGCAAAATTATTTCTCCGTGCTGATTGATCACCTCAGTATGCTGACTGTTGGGAGGATGGTGACTTAAACTGTTCTCTGGTCCAGCCACCTCCAGTTTCTCCTTTTGAGTTGATTCGTGATACTTGACCTAATTATGTGATGATTAGAACTGTGGTGCCTGGTGAAGATTTTTGAATTCTGCAGACGTTATGTTTGACCCTTTGAGTTACCGTGCCTTAGCGTTGGAATTTTTAGTTTTTCTGAACTACGACCTGCAACATTAGATGGCTTACACTCCGTTTATGTGGGAACTGAAAAAGTGGAATCGCTGGCCCGTCTGACAGTTTGCGGGCCAGAACTGAATTCTGATCTGTGTAACAGTATCGACTTTAAGCACAATGTGTACACAAAGCGCAATCGTGATGATCGAAACGGACACCCTGAATGATTACTTATAAGGCATGGCAACGAATATATGCTGATTATAGTGATCCATTTTTTGATAAATGCTATGCTCCAGTTTCACAATCATTAGAGCTCGTCAGTAGTACATATCATCGCCACTGCTGGGACTTGAACCACGGACACGCTGTTCATGAGGCAACCGTGTTTACCACTGCGCCATTGACCTCAAGTTAGGCAGGATCAAATTATCATGTGTGAACGCGCAACCACTTTCGCTTGTGAGTAATGATCAGGTTGCCCGATCGTCTCGAAATGGAAACACAGTAACCGTCCTGTTAACTCCAATCGATAACCCCGCGATTAGGACTTCCTAGACAGATCGAAATCTCCGATCTCATTAAGCCTGCTAGGCGATATTGTAGACTACTGATGAGTAGTCGGGAAGTTGATTTATTTCAATTTGAACATCACCCACAATTGATCGCAGCGGTCGCATTCCCATAGACTATCCAGTCGGCATATCCAGTGGTGCTTTACGTGAGGTCAATGGCGCAGTGGTAAACACGGTTGCTTCATGAACAGCGTGTCCGTAGTTCAAGTCCCGGCAGTGGCAATGATATGCACTACTGACGAGCTCTAATGAGAGTGAAACTTGAGTTTAGTGCTTCTTTTCGAAATGGGCCGACTGGATAGTCTATGGGAATGCGACCGCTGCGATCAATTGTGGGTGATGTTCAAATTGAAATAAACCAAATCCCCTACTACTCATCAGAAATACTATGCTGTGACTATCCTTGCTTCATATTCACGTTGGCCAGAAGTTTATTCTGCGGCGTTAGCAACTGCAGACTTCTCTCTGATTGCATGGTGAGAAAAGTCCAGTCGGGAAAGGGTACCATATGCGTTGGTTGCTGACAATGCGGTCATACCTCTGTGCAGAATTCTGAAGACTGACTGAAGAGACGTTCGACGTTAACATTCGCTCATTGCACCAAGACATCTTCAATCCAATGACGAGGCTGAAAATTTTGTGTATTTTAAAAAATTTGATCAAGTCCATCGGCCCATCTAATTTCGAGAAAATGGAGAATAATGTGGACAACTTCTTGACGTAGTATCAAACTTTTCATCATTCAGCAACAGAGAGCGGTCCAGCAAAGCTTTTCAAAAGCCAAGTTCTCCGTACCAACATACTAAATCTTAATTCAGCTGTAGTTGTGCGTCGTCGTGACAGCAACGTCTGATCATTTCAGTGAATTGTACTCAATAACCTGGGCACTCGAATGTGTCGTCTACTTGAGTAAGGTGACGGAACTGTTCACCGTAGACATGGATCAACTTATTTATAATTTACCTATTTCTACCATTGCAATGTCTAACATCGTTATCGATGTTTTTAAGCACTTTCTGGGTCTAAGTCCCCCGATTTAAAATGCCGCTTAGGAAGAACCACCACGGTTGCAACTGTTCGAACGCCTCAAAAAATAGCGCAGAACCTACAGCAAACCTGACTCGTGTTTAAACTTCAGCCTTTGTCATGGTTATCACTAAACCTATCGCTCATTACTTGTATTTTATTACTTCGCTGATAATAATATGTACGCTTGCGTTCAACAGATAAATGTTTGAAATGCTCAAATTCAAAGTTTTATTAACACTGCATCAAAACTAGTTTTAGGCTCAAATCTATTCAGTAATTCTAGTTATATACTGCTGGGATCATCGCAAGAGTCTAAACTGGTGAGATGGCTTACTAACCGCAATATTATACCGAGCACCTTTCTGCAGATTTCCCCTCTATTTTCATTTTGAACTATTTTGCTCACTGATTCACCTGACTTGACTTGACAGAACTCGACGTCACTATTCGCTAACATTACATTTTGGCTGAATACTAGCCTTCATCGTTGCACACGTACGTATAGTCTGCGCGACTGAGAGTGTGCCTTATGTAGATTCAGTTACATGCCGTGTTACTTTCTACCACGAATCTGGTGTTTCCAGTACAAACGGAATGTCAACCAGGTTTGTCCCGGTACTGCTGTGGCATGGCCCAGTTGAAATCGGTTTGAATGAGATTACAAGAAAGCATTACGGAATTTTCATTCCCTAGGCAACAGGGGTTGGTTTCATATCGAGTCAAATCTTCTGCCAACTTTTCCCCTTTTAAGACTTAAATTTCCATGTAGGCCGTCAATTCGGTTGACCAGCACCGGTCTTATTTTCCTGGTCTTTCTGGACCTACTATTTCTCCCCTTTTATATTGTTGCCATCCCAAGGTCAATTCTGAGCTTCCATGTTGTTTCCCTTCTTTGGGCGCTGAACATAAAACTTTTCAAAAGCGTCGTATGTACGTGACGTTTATGTCCTCCAGTGCAACTTAACTTTAAACGTCATGAAATTATGAGGGCACGTTGTTCTCGCAAACAGTTAGAAGACAGTCTATCATCTTTTTCTAATTGTGACTATGTGTGACATTGTATGCGACTGTCTTTTTATCGCTTCCATTTCTCCGTACCAGGGCGTATGCCGGTGTCAAAATCCTCACATATAACGGAGGCACCACGCTAAGTATGCTTCAATCGGCCAGATATATCATCGAATAAAACTTTGTGAAGTTCACTTCTACCTCAGACGTTGCTCAGTCTTCTAGATCCTTAAGTCGGGCCTCTCTTTTGAAAACCTTTCCTTCTCTCACTACTGTCGCTGGTAAACTGCAGAATCTTAACAATAACGAATATCTGAGACTGATTAAATCCCCCTTGCAGTCTATAAGACGGTTTCGCTGTTTATTTTACTTTCCTTATAACCGCCTCAGCGTACCCCGGAACTTATCAGGCACTTTTTGATAGAAAAGTTCAAACCATCTTTCCGTTTGGTTCCACGAAAACGCCATCTGGTGATGCTTCTGTTTGTCGTGCAGAAAGGGTTAGGAGGTCGTGTAGACGGCCTGTTCCACACCCATTTTGGGATTTATAAACAGCCGCAATATTCGCAACGTAGTGTTTGACGTGGATATTTGTGTTCCACAAAACTCGGCCAAGGGTCAACGTAAATAAGTGACTGATTATAGTCTGGGAGTCGATGTCATCGACTTAGACCTCTGACCACGTTCCGTATTTACCCTCTTGCATGTTCTCAGTTTTGGCTTCGGCTCTTCTATCGTACCCTTGGTCAACTACAACCGTAAAACCTTAGTGGTACTTCCGTAGTCCAAAATTCAGGGCAGCGTTACACTTGTTAGATATAGAAATTAAAGAAGCCCACGAAGTTGCGAAAAACTGTCGTTTTTATCAAAACATTATCGCATGGTAGCGTTCATAACTGTTGCTCAATATTTGAAATGCTAAATTGCTTCATAGAAAAAGGGTCCTCTGAAATTTATGTCTGGCATCGAGCTACCGGCGGGAAAGTTGAATACGGAGCGTGTAACGCACCGTGCTGCCGTGTTGTTGATGCCAATTTTGTTTTCGATTGTGTAAGTCGTGTGCATGTCTTATTGGGCCTTTGGCTCACGCTTGTTTCTATTGTCTCCTTTCACAGGACTATCGTTGGAACCCTCACGTCAGAAGAACGCTGTCCCCCGGTGTCTCCACGTTGCTCAAAGTTCGTTTACGATTGTAACTGGTACACGAAGCCAGAACGTCTGGCTTGACTGTTACAAGCATGGAAAAAGACCGAACACTTTAACACGATACCGGATGATGTAAGCAGTAACTGGGATTCCGTGCCACTTGCTGCCAAAAATCATCCACGCCAATGAGAAGGTTGAAGATCCAAAATATCTCGAACGTCTTCTTAGCTGTCACTTAGCCTACTGCATTTTAAAAGATCAAAAAATGTTTCTCCCATTTATCTGAAGATAAGACATACATCTACTAACAATATTATGCACTGGATAATCGTGTCACTGTTCCCCGTAAACTCCCCGGCTATAATCGAAGGTCCTGGCTGTATCGCCCTTCCCATGTTTTTTTCCAATAACCACCAATTTGTGAAAAATACTGTGCAGCAAACAAGCTCTTTTTCAGTTATTCATCATCAGGCTGAATACATCACATTTATATCACATTTTACATGGCGATTTCCCAAGGGCGATACGTTAGCCGAAACTACAACGCGTAAGCTCACAAGTGCAATTAATGCAATATTTCACGCCGCTAAGCTGCATGTCCACTTTACGTCCAATCCGGTTCTATGCCCACGCCTAAAAGATAAACTGCCTGTTTCTGCAGCCTCGTTTTGTGTATGCCCATCCACTTATTCCGGTGGAACCAGTTTTGTTGGGCGTACGACCGGACGCTTATCTGAACAGGTCCGGGAACACCACCCAGCTTGACCCAACAGTGGAATAACAAAATCGGCCAACAGCGCCATACTATCGCACCTTGTGGATTCCAATCATCATGTTAATACGACGGGTGCATTTCACCTGATCTACCGAGTTAAGGTTACCCAGTCGAGGGCAGTGAGGCATAAGATTTTGTCCACAGCTGAAGCTATTAGAATTCGCCTGTATAACCCACTCCTGTGCGCCCAGAAACGTTTTTTCAGGCGTTGGATCTGCCACGGCCAACCCCACACCCTGTTAGCCCGTCAATACCCACGGTTCAAGTGGGTAGTTGACGCAGCTTGACAATGAATTGACTAACTTCATTAGCCACT
Source organism: Paragonimus skrjabini miyazakii (assembly GCA_014338405.1). Lineage (NCBI taxonomy): Eukaryota > Metazoa > Platyhelminthes > Trematoda > Plagiorchiida > Troglotrematidae > Paragonimus > Paragonimus skrjabini miyazakii. The sequence continues at coordinate 95,789 of JTDE01002667.1, forward strand.
CATTCCCTGTTTACCCCCTTCATGAATTCCCTACAAAATGTAATATAAATGTGATGTATTTAGCCTGATGACTAATCACTGAAAGCGATCTTGTTTGCTACAAAGTATTTTTCAGGAATACGCTAGGAATTCTTACGCGATTCAACCATCAATGTGTGGTAGCCTAGAGCATATGTTGAAGACAACTGCTATTTTACACATATGTCACACACATACGTCTTTGTGACAGAAGGAGTGAAATGTGGAGTTTGGTGTCACCCCAGTCAGAGAAAGCCTGTAGCTTGACACAGTTTAGAAGTATGGTATGACCCCAAACATCAGTCCCAATGCAAGAAGTCTGGAATGATTTCTCTGAGTGTCCTGAAAGAGGACATAGTGGGGTTCAAAACTATAACAGCAGAGGACGAGAAAAATGACCACATGGAACTTGAGTTCTGAGTGTAACAAATGATAAGGGCCAGTCAGTCGGCATTCTCAGAGGAAAAGCTCCAGTTTTCGGTCGACGCTTCGCTAAGCGACTTGGATCACAGGGGGATAGAATACCTACTACTTTCGCTGGGACAGGAAGTAGTGACGCCAAAACGCCTTGTTATAGTTACGCTGACGGGAACGAAGAAGATATTGGCTAAGCTGGATGACATATGGAATGAGAGAAACTTTGTTGGAATACCTTCAAGCCACTAAAAAACCTCTCCACAACTTCGCTGTGCCGTCGTTCAGAAAATCCCTTGTTGCCGCATTGTTACTGCACGTTTGAAAACCGATAACATTGCCCTGATACGCCGAAGACGGAGCGGGAAAGATTACTATGATTTTTGAGCCGTCTGCTTCACTCCTGCATTATTTATGGTAACTGAGAAAACTATCAAAGATTAGCGTTCCACGTCGTTCAAATCTGTGATGGATGAAGTGGCGCAATAAGACAGAGCTCGCACGTTGCACTGTCATTGTACTTCCTTTACAAAATTACCACTGATGGCTGCCAGTTTTTTGTCTCAGTTTTGCGGGAACTGACGGATATTTTCATAACTCATCCTGAACGGCCCCAATACAAGTTTATTTAGATTTCTGCGGTGTTCATTTTTACAACGTTGTTGTTAGCTTAAGTCAACTGGACGGAGCAGCTACTAGCGTGAATATATGCGGTATATATAGGCGTTGATCACAGCCTAAGTCAACTGGAGGGAGCAACTATTGGGCAGAAAATAAGATAACATACTGGCAGCCGTCAGTGAAGTCTGCAGCTGGCAACATCGTAGA
>JTDE01002667.1:97178-108359 GCA_014338405.1 Paragonimus skrjabini miyazakii
GGTGGGACGTGTTACGCATGTTTACACACACCGTAGGTAGAAACAACCAGGTGATGACGTAGACTGTTTTCCACCGGAAATACTACCAGGGAAACAGGCTGAATATATAATTCTTATGTGTAGCTAAGCAACAACCGTGGCGACATAGTTTTCATTAGGAATTACTGTGATATTTCGCGTGCAATGCAATGTGAACACAACGTGGTTGAACATTACAAATTCTATTATATCTCCGAAACCGCGCGAATTTGGGCGTTTCTGCAAAATGGAAAGATGTATTCTACCACGAAAATTTCAGTGGAAGCATTTTTGGAACGTAAAACCGATTAGAAAAGCCAACATTACGCTTATATAGAAAAAATGACGACAATTTTTTCAATATAAGTGCGACTATGGGCAATTTTTAGGTACACCTGATTTTTCCCATTGCAACACCACTAGTATACGCGATGAATTCTATATATTTGTCCCGTAATATGCATTTTATTATTTCATGCAAAATTTGAAAACTTTCTTTTTGTGCCTAATTGGCCGTTTTCAACTCGTTTCGGCCGTGAAACACCATACAGGCGAACGACTTAATTGCCAACATTTCAATTTACCAAATTCGAAAATCCGGTAGAAAAACGAAGCTTAATGAGGAGGAAAAACCAACTTTCATAATAAAACCTGGACTTACGCACAACTATGAAAATAATTATCAAGATTCACACGATTTGAGCTAGATGCGATGTTGCATCAGGTCGCTAGACGACTGTGGCCTTCGTGGCTATATGGCCTGATGGTCATTTTACCGCAAATCGCGGTTTTCAAAATATTTTTGTAAATATGGAAGCCCAACTTTTAACTGAAACATCACAAGTTAACACTTGCAACTAAGCAGTATTGATGAGAAGATTGGGACACTTCGGAGAAGTGCCTTAAGTACAAGCTTGAGGATAAAAATTTGCCATCAATTTTACGAAAACAACCGACCTCAGGCGTTAACCGACTTTCCGCAGTTTTATAAATGCGTTCACTGCCACTTTCGGTGTGGGGTACATTATCCCACAAACAGAAGATGCTCAATTTTGAGGCATTTTGAAGATAAGATCGAAACAAAGTTTACGACCATATCATGTTGGTATTGTACTTCAACAAAAATCTTAGCATATTCAACCATTACGCATGTATTGTAACGTTTTCAGCTTCCTTACTTATACAGATAAATACTTTTCCTCCTTTTCCAAGGCTGTAAATTAAAACACAGTGGAAGTTGTACATCCGTGAAGGAATTCATGAATCTTCATCGCCGACCAGTGTTAACTTTATCCCTTACTCAACTGTCGAAAATTGGGAGTTATTTACCGAGTTGATGGCTTGTGCAACTTTTAGGTCACACCCTGTCAAAGGGGCGTATCACTGAGACCGATGTTTCTAACGATCGTTGGTTAATATTTTCACCAAAGTCGAACTTCAGCAAAATCTATCCGTACGTTGTGCTATGTTTCACCTTGTCTCTGCTTAACTTTTAGACCGCCGAGTTTTACTGCAGCGTGTCTTACGCTTTAAGGCTAAGAGAGTGGCCTGCACAACGGACAACACCAAAGAGCACTGTACGTTTGTACTCTTGTAGCTGCCCCAGTCAATTGTCCTACATTTCAAACGAATTCAAAAAATACCCGATGTTTGAACATTTATCGCTACTCCGCACAGTTGCCTCACGTTGAAAACAAAGTCCCTGAGAATGAGCGCGTACAAAATGCGATATAAAACATCCATTTGAGGCCTGTGAAGCAAGTGTTTAACAATTCTGGTCTTCCTTAGCGGAGAGAATTTTCGTTGGTTCAGATGGGCCTTGAACCCCCTTTGGATGATTAAAGGCGCTTATACAAATATACTTTTCATCGTCTTGTTTACTGAGTCTGAAAGCTTTAATTTAACGATGCAGGCAACTGTAAACGAAGTCAGTTTTATTTAGTGACATCAAGGGGTGGACTGCTTCAAGTGAAACTGATTCGCAGTTTCATGGGTCCGTGAATAACGGACACCCTGTATGCGGACCGTTTTAAACCGGCGTCTGTGGTCAGCGCTAGACACGACAGTATTTTCTTCTTTACTCAAGGACAAAAAAGTAGATGTGGTGAACGGAACTGACAAAGATAAATGGAAAACATGTAACTCCGTGGTGAATGAAATGGCTGGTGTTTGCTACAAAATGGACAATCCAATATATCTGTGATCTAGACGCGTTCAAAGTGAAGTATCAGCCAGCCGGCGTCACAATGATAGCTGTCCGTCTATTGGTTCAGCGCAGTATCCACGGAACTCATTCGTCAGTCTTGGCCGCTAATTGATTGTGGATGAGCAAATGGGGAGATCTAAAGAAAATAAGCCAGTCTTTGCACGTTCCACCGTTTTGCCGATAAAAGTGATCATGCTGCTGAAGGATAGTACCGTCGTTTGATTGCCGCAACTGTGCAACTTTGTCGATAAATGACTTCGGCGGTTGAATTTGGCAGCAACGAGGGACTGAAGCTTCGGGCTCAACGAGGATCAAAGTTACAAATGACGCTGCGCTAACCACCGAATGTGAACAAGAGAACGACCCTGAGAAAGAAATTTACAATAACGGAAAGCCTTACATTACATGTGGGATTGCTTGCAAAAAATTGAAAGGGTTCGAATACAGGGAGCCAAATGGAACGGAAAAGATAGTACATGCAGGTGCCGCGCGTGCCATCGACGACAAAACTTTGCCATCAAGTTACACACACGTATGTGCAATATTCAAGGTGGTAACTTGAGAACGGTTTATTTTACATAGATACTCTACCAAAACGGTTTCTTGGGGTTCGTCCGTTAGTTCGCTTCTGTGACCAGCAACTTGCGGAAATAGTTATACGATAGATAACATTTTCGACGTAAAAATCAAGATTCACAATTTCACGATTGCATCCACAGGTGCTTTGCATTTAGAATTCACACACTAGTCATTCGCTGTGGATCGATATTTGCCGGATGGTTGTGGATAGATAATTTCTAGGGTTGGTTCGCTTCTTTATCTTATCATTTGCGTTCCCGAGTTGGTCGGGTGTTATTTTACTGAAACGAAGGACATTGCGTTGTGCAAAATTGGCTCAGTTAGGCTTGAGTTAGACCCAAGTGCCGAACAAACATTTGTGAATTTTCAATCGGTTCCGCTGAACCTGTCCAATTCATGCCCAAACCTTCAGCACAATATTTGACGTACAACTTACTCCTGTTCGCTACCCATGACAGATGTTCGGTTTTAAAGATGCCGAATGTGAAACGAATTCGTCCTTTGACGAATGCTGCAAACAGACTTCAGTAACTTACACGTTGTCGGGAAGCATCGCCTATGTAAAGTAACGCAGCATAACTTTGCGACCCAGTACGACAAGAAGTGCTTTCATTTTCGCAGCCAATTTGTTCATGGCAAGCTTCTTCGTAGATGCCAGCTCCGCCATCATCTTCCGAGACATTTCAAACAACCTATTAAAGGACTCATACTTCTTAATAAAGACATACCCGTACACGACAAGTCGACAATTTCCCGTGTCATTCGTAACTGAACAGCGATATAAATTCAAACTTCGGGAATATCAGAAAATGTTCGGTGGCCTAATTATATCTGTTTGTTCCATGAATGACATCCAAATTCACCGCATGATGAGACGTCTAAACTGTTGAAATATTCCGCTTTGTGCAAAACGGGTGTGCGTGTAGATTGCGTTCATCTTGGATGTTGTGCGGGATACTCCTGGGAGCAATTTGCTTGGGCATTTTTTAAAGACTCTCCGGCGCCTCATGAGAGACGGAGTACCACAAACTCACCTGACACTGCAGGATTCAACCTGCCTCCTACACTTCCAGTGTCATTGGATGTAATGAACATGCCGTGAACATTGGCTATGTAATGTTTAATATTAGCAAGCTATGTAATATACTCAAACAGTCTTCTAGGATCGTTCGTTGCTTTCAGCCCTCGGTTTGATCGATGGGACTCGTACACCAAGCGATCGAGACAGCGGTTGTGCGTTAACTCGAAAGAGCATACAACCAAACGGGCACCCTTCCTAACAACATGAAACCTTGGTTTTCAACAGGTGTCACGAGAACTAAATCAGCAATGGATGACAAAGGTGAACCCAATGAACGCGTCGCACAGCTCTGCATTCGATCACATGCCTATTGTACTTCGTACACTGATAATTGATCAAGAAAGTTCACAAGAACCTATACCATTTTGCTTTATTGCAATTCAAAACTGGTAAAATGTTGATTGGTCCACAAAAGCAAACAACACCTACATTTCTCATATGCCTTTCTAGACGCTCCTGAAATTCAGATAAGGCGTGAAGTTTGCGATTGTCAAAAATGACTGAAATCTGCAGTATAATCCCAGTTATAGAAAAACGGATACCACTGGTTAATAAAATGACAAGTAAACGCATTAAAAGACGGAATAAAGTGTTGTACTAATTTTTTTTACTATTTTTATTATTATTGTTTCCATTAGTATTTTCATACTTACATATTAACATGCAAATTTTTTATAATACGCACACCTCCAAAATAACAGCAGCGGTAATGTAATACTTTTGCAGTCAAACACTGAAGGTCTCCGGCGAAGACATTCGATAGCCGCAATGGACAGGGCACAACGATTATTGGCCAAGATGCGAGGACAATTCACACACTATATGCAACGAACTCAATTCACGGAATATCAGAAGGTTGCAAGCGATGACGGGCGCATGTATTGCGGCATCAAGTAAGAAACAATTGTGCTTACAATGATCATCGGACAGAAACGAAAAGGTGCGTCCATAACGCCAAAGTTGTTCTCACAGCACGTTCACCTTTTTTTGAAGGGTCGTCATTTGTGGAGGCTATCGTGATGCTAGTTCCGGGGTTCGTACGCCCAAGATTTCCCTAGCCCTATATTAACGTGGATCGGAAGTCACGGTGAAAAGACGGTGGATCTGCAAACAAACATTATTTATTCACTCACCGTACACTAGTGGACATCAACGCAACAGCTAAGGGCGCTAGGGAGCTGAACGTGAGAAAACCTTCAGCACAATCAAACTTTATTTATTTACTCACCGTCCACAAACAGGCTTCAGTGCAACCGATGAAAGCGCTGGGGAGCCGAACGTGAGAAAACCTTCAGCACAACCGCCTGGCAGCCGCCAGGGAAGACGAATGTCAACGGAAATTCCGGTTGACCTTTAGGTTTCAAACAAGTGCCAGTTTGGTTGAGCAGCGTACCCAACGGTAGTGGCTAAAACATTGTTATCATAGTGAATGTAGCCTACAATGGTAGAGATGGCGAGGATTCCTTATACAGCTACGAGTAAAACTGCGATACCTACGCCAACACACTAGCTTTGATGCTAGTGGTTTGGAGTAAATTTACATTCACAAGGTAATGTGAACCAGGGCGGTGGTACTGGCAAGGCAACTCTCACGTTGCAGGGAGTTTAGGATTTTGGGGACGTCGAAGGTGATTTCACTAAATCAGACCGCCTTATAAGGGTGACTAATATAGGAGTCCTTCTACCTATGAATTTCAGTCCTGGGCAGCAGCTACTGTCTTGCTGGCCAGCCGCGTGCGAGCCACCCAACCTGAAAACACCTCGTGAGGACGTGACAGGGGGTGTGATTTCCTCACTGCGCAGGCACAGAGTGCTACGACGTTCAAGATTTTCTCCTTGGGCCCAGCAACTGTTGCTATGTCTCACGTTAGACCTAGAAATAAGTAAAGGTGAAGTACCTGAAGGGCAGAGAAAAATCAGATACCCACCGTAACGCGTGTCCTGAAGCGCCTGATGATAATTACAGTTAAGTGCAGGTATCTTCTGTTCAAAACGAGCCAAAGAATTGTGCCTACGAAAAACTTTTAGTTGCTGTTCGACAAAAGCATGGAATACACATAATCACTTATCAGCGTTAAAATAAGTGCGATGGAGGAAAGGTAAACTACTCGAGATAGCGCGCAGAAAAATGGACGCGCCTCCCTGCACGAGTTGTAGGTTGAGGACGGAGTTCGTTGAAAGTAGATGTGGATGGCAGCTCTGGGGTTAAATCGGAAGTTGAAGTAGATGGAGTCGGCTCGTATGATGCTTGTGTTGTCAAACTAGGGGGTGAGTCGGTGAAAGCGGGTTTTAGGCGGTCAATCGAGACCGTGAGGTGTTGACCGAAACAGTCGATCACATAAAGTTTTGCACACCGTTCAATGACACGACACGGTTGTTGCAGCGGTTTCTTGACAGTCTGTTTGCAGAAACGCCAACTCACAAGTGCTGAGTTCCATAGGGACATAAGCCGAGGGTTGTTGAACACGTGTAGCACTTGCTTGTAGTGACCGCATAAGATTGGCTAGTCGGTTGAAATACTCCTGAGTGTCAACAGTTGCTTTGCTTGACAGTTGGAAGAAATCAGCTCGAAGGCTTAAAGGACGACCATAGACGAGTGACGCTGGGGTCGTTCTGTCATCCTTGACACAATTGCGAATACCAAGTAGAACTAGAGGTAATGCTTCCGTCCAATCCATCCGCTCGTGAGCACGTAATGAAGCTTTGGGCTGACGATGGAAACGCTCTACGAGTCCATTTGCTTGAGGGTGATATACTGTGGTGCGTGCTCGATGCACGCCTAACAGCTCGATCAGTTGTAAAAATAAGGCTGATCAAATTGCGTATCACGATCAGATGTAATGGTCGACGGACAACCGTAACGTGCGATACAATGCTGGACAAAAGCGCGAGTGACAGATATCGTTGATGGGCCTGACAACGGTATGGCTTCTGGACAGCGAGTGAACTGGTCGATACACGTGAGTAGGTAGGTGTAGCCTCGCGAAGATGGAAGTGGCCCGACGAGGTCCAGGTGGACATGTTCAAAACGATCGTCGAGTGTTGGAAACGATTCCAGCGGGCTGTTGGTGTGTCGGTTGGCTTTGGAACGTTGACATACATAGCAACAACGAGTCGAATACAGTGCGTCCCGATTCATGTTAGGCCAGACGAATCGATCCGCAATCAGTCTTAGTGATGCGCGTATCCCTGGGTGTGGCAGGTTATGCGGCGCTTCGAAAACTGCTCTTCGTAACGAATGTGGCATGATTGACCTGGGGTATCCCAGCGTACTGTCACATATAATGGCACCAGGCGAAGATGTTAATGGAACTGTGACAGTACGTAAGTTCGTGCGTTTTATGTCATCCATAAACGTGCAATCGGACTGTTGTTGTGCAGCTATGTTGTGATGTGAGTTCAAGTCGACGGCAGTAGACACGCTGTGCATTCGTGAGAGAGTATCCGGGGCGACGTTAGCGGCTCCGGAGACATGGCGGATGTCCGTAGAAAATTAGGCTACGGAGTCCAGCTGTCGAGTTTCTCGAGGTGAATGTCTATCGGAGTAATTCCGCAAGGCATATGCGAGAGATTTGTGGTCCGTGAAAATGATTAAATCACGGTCCTCGAATGCGTGGCGAAAATGGCGCACAGCCCTGTACACAGCTAAAAGTTCACGACCGAAGGTGCTGTATCGCTTTTCGGTATCGCTGGGGCGTTGAGGAAAGAATGCAATCGGTTTCCAAGTCCCGCGAATTGCCTGCCGCAGCACTGCACCCATGGCTGTATCCAATGCATCCACGGCAATGCTGATTGGTGCGTCCGGTTGTTGGTACTGCAACATGACTGCAGAGGCCAGTGCCTCCCTTACTGTGGCTTTAGCGGTAGTGGCTTCGGGGTTAGGTGAAAAGCACGTTTTTTGCCCCGGAGTAGATCAGTCAGAGGTTGCATAAGCTCGGTGCAGTTGGGAATAAATCGTCGATAGTAATTCATAAGTCCATTGAAGCGGCGGAGCTTGGGAATTGTGTCGGGAAGCTGGCACGATCGAGTAGCCTCAATCTTGGAATCGAGCGGTTTAATTCCTTCTGCCGAGATGCTGTGGCCTAAAAAATCCAACGAGGCTTGACCGGGTTTGAAATTGGCTCCGTTTACGGTAAGGCCATATGATGCTAGACGTTGAAATAACGTCCGTAGATGGATGATATGCTCTTTCGGGGAAGATGTCGTCTATGTATGCATAAACGAAGTCCAATCCATGAGCGACTTCATTAATCAGACGTTGGAACGTCTGTGCGGCGTTACGAAAACCGAAAGGCATGCGCACAAATTAGAACAAACAGAATGGAGTGGTAATAGCCGTCTTGGGTATATCCTCTTGTGCTACCGGTATCTGATAGCAGACGCGAACGAGGTCGATCTTGCTGAAGATTGTTTTACCTCCAAGGCTGGTAGTTAGATCCTGGATGTGTGGCACAAGGTACCTATCTGAGACAGTGGCATCGTTCAATCCACGATAATCTCCGCAAGGACGCTAATCGCCTTCTGTCTTCTTTGGCAGCATGTGCAGAGGGGATGCACATGGGCCATCGGAGGGACGGATCATACCCATGTCCAACATGTGTTAAAATTCAGTACGAGCGATGCGCAGTTTGTCTGGTACCAGTCTTCGCGGTCGCTGAAAAACTGGTGGGCCTTTCGTTTTGGTGTGATTAACCATGTCCGTTATGACGGCCGGTAGCCCGTTAGATGGACTGATCAGCTCCGAGAATTCACGCAATACCGCTCGGTATCTATCATCACCGCTTGGTTTTGCAAGCAGTGGGCTGAGAACAGTCGTCGGGGAAGTGGTCCCTATAGTGTCTATACTCGTTAGAGGAACTAGGAGATTGTGATGGCCTGCGTCGACAACTAGCCCAAAATGCTTCAAGAAGTCCATGCCCAAAATGGCATCTGGTACATCCGCTATAATGAACGCCCAACGGAAAGCACGCCGTAGGCCCACATCCAACGTAAGAGAGCGTGTGCCAAAAGTGCGTACTGGGGTCCCTTCGGCGGTCTTAAACTTGAAGGGCGTCAAACGGGGCGTATCCCTTATCCATGCGGTACGACAGTGACTTGAGCGCCGGTATCCACTAGGAAACGCAACCTAGAATTTCTGTCGGGTATAAAAAATAGGCGACCAGAAGTAGGACTGCTAGCAATAGTCGTCGCCATTACTTGCTGGCACTCACGCTTCCCGAGGTGGTTGAGAACGTGCACGGCTTGATGTATTTCCGTGCCTTGGTTCCGAATCTATGGTGATACCAGCAGTATCTAGTTCTTGAATGCGACCTGGAACGGCTATTTCCTCTGGAAGCCGGGCGACAGCGAGAAGATTCAAGAACCTGGATTTTCAGACAAGGTTCTTTCACTTTTGTTGCTAAGTCGGCGGTTATGCTTTCAGTGTGTACCTCTACCTGGTGCATTCTGCCAGGGAGATGATCGATCACTGAGTCCGCCGATCTGGCCAAATCATCCAAGGAACCCAAAGGTGGTCTCACTGAAAAGCGAGAAACAGGGATAAAGATACACAGTGCTCATTTCAAAACGCTCGACGCAATTTGTTTTACTACATACCGAAGAAACTTGGCATCAACTGGCTACTAGCCTCAAACCCTATGATCCGAACTGAACTAACCCGAATCAGCGGCTTTTGTAACAAAGTTAAGAAAGTTTAGTTCGCACCTCGTGCAATAGCGTTCGCTCAAGGCTTCATGCTTGTCACAGATTATAATGTCTCCAGCTGTTAAGAATTCAACTTGCAACAGTTTGTCATTCATTCGAAAACTCTAGGGCAAATTGAACAATGGATAACGATACCATAGCCGCTGGCATCTTGTGGCCAGCCCCACTTACAGCGGGGCTTAATTGTGGAAGCTTCCGCTGAAGGGAAAAGAAGTGGGGTGATAAAAAGCATAGAGTATGAGCAAAATAAAAGCACGATATTTCCATCTGTGACTGAAGGCAACGGGGTGAATACCATCAGAAAGTTTACTACTAATTAATCGCGTGCGTAAGTTCACAGCCCCAAGAAAGGCATCAGTTCCTGTTGGAGCACTTAATGGGAGTGAACTGGCTACAGTTTTAGTAGAAGCGATGCGGAGCAATTAGAATCGCCACACACTGTGACCGGATTACCGGTAAGTGTTGTCCCTAAGATTTATTAATGAGATACTAGGGTCCATCGCACAGCTTCTGTGTTTTATCGAGTGCATCAATTATGTATTTTTTTGTTCGTTGTTGAGCACACACTTCTCCAAACTTTATGACGTACTTCAGTTTTATCCTGCTTGTTATGAAACGTGCAGTTTGTATTGAATCATTTTGACGCTATCCATTCAACTGGGGGTGTGCGAGAAAGTCAGCCCGTATTGTGGCTGCTGCGAAGGAAGTCCGAGGTGCTGAGCGCGTTACAATGTCCACCAATCAGTGTGTGCTGTAACAGTGAGGTTGATGCATATAAGCATTTCAACCAGGATAACTATCCTGTCATGAGTGGTGTTAGGTGTTCTGCAGCCGTTTCATAGATACGAACGGCTAATCAAGACAAAGTTTATCAAGTGCGTTTTGACGGACATTCCTATTGCATCCGGTTAGTGTATTTCCTAAACTTTCCGGTTTATGGGAAGGCTGGCGGATGAACAGGCGCGAATTAACAGAAACTCGGAGGGTGGCCAACAAAAACTTGGCGAACGCACAAGAAGTTGCCAAGTTGTCGGATCGAAATGCGGTAGTTGAAATTGGTTCCAAGGTTAAATACAGAGACAGGCGGAGTCCAGGCGTAACAGAACCAGGATCTAGGAAGATCCTGGCGAGGCGGAGAGGACCTTATGTGGTAGTGCATCGCCGTGGTCCAGTGTATCGGATCAAGAATGATAAGAATCAACATCGAGTGCACGGAAGCCAGCTTCGCAAAAGGTGCGACGCCCCGAGCAGAAGAGAATGTACGCCAGGAGCAGCGACGTCCCCGAGGCCGTTAAGCAGATCGTCAAGAGAGCGAAGGGAACCTGAACGGCTTTTGCTGCAGCTGGAATAAACATTGCGGGGGAGAAGTGCTGTGAAGTTCAGCGATCGTAACATACTACTCATATCGCGGCTAATTAGTAGTAGGACCGGAGCATATATTTTGACATTGTACAAGCCGCAGGAAAAATGCAGGAAGGAAAATCAGAGTGCAGCATCGCTCATAGTGGTCCCTTCTACTTCATGGAACTGAGCATTGACGTCTGCGGCAACCGAAAAGGTCTGGGGCCGAATACCGCGTGCAAATGAGTGGTTT
>JTDE01002668.1:0-15562 GCA_014338405.1 Paragonimus skrjabini miyazakii
TCCCACGCAAGTAATAAGCAGACCTCGTATTGGTTGTAGTCAACAGTTCATATTCGTGAGTCAAGAAGCCGAATTTATGGATGTACAACTATATTAAGCAAATCATAGTCACTCATTGGCTGATCATATTGAAACATACTAAGTCACAAACTGAACGTTAATTGGTGCAACACGGAACAAAGAAATAAGCGAATAACAGAAGGCGTAACATTGAGACTGTTCGTCCAATCCTGATGTAGTATCCTCAACGCGACGTTTGGATTGGTCTCTTGTTAGAACTCCTATTGTGTCGGGGTTTGGATAAGCGGTGAATCGAGTGAATTTTCATCACACTTTCTTGACCCCCTTCTTCCTGATATTGAAGACAGCAGTGCCGTAACTATGAAAATAGTTCTGCTGTATGTCATAGGATCGTGCCTCACCACCTAAGCACTCCTACGGTGTCTGACTGCTCCCCTTTGGCCTGTCTGACAAGGTTGCACCTGGAAGGAACGGGGTCCTAGTCAACATAACGCCCGCCGGATCAAAACAGTACACAAGCCTGACCACCTCGTCAGGGTAGCAGTATAAGTCGGGCTCTCATCCAGCGAAATTTACAAAAGAAAAGCTATCACACTTATGTAAGGTTTGAATCCAAAAACGTTCTCCAGTAAGAGCAACGCTAAATGGAACCACACAGAATTTAAATAACACCAGCGTGGTCTAACTCAGGCCAGATCTGGTTCAGGAAAGAGGGCACCAAACGCAACAGTGACGTACACGTTATCTAAGATTAGTACCGGAACACAGCTGCAACGGCAACCCATCAACGTCGGAGAAACGTTCTGCCAGCCCAAAACATCGATCCAAACGAGTCACAGCTTCAATATGGCGGGCGAACTGAGCGTTTATATCGCCCCCAACAATGGGCTGAGTGTCGACCCAAGAAAAGCATCAAGATCCGAATAAAATATGGTCTTAACAGCCATGGCGCTAAAGTCAAGTGGAACATAAGTGAACACAAGATATGGCACCCATAGCTGACCCTAAGAGAACCTGCCAAGTGAACAACGTAGTGTCTACCGCTGAAGAGAATCCAGCCTTCCAACGCGATTGCATTGAAGATCAAACTTGCCAAAGCCTGACCGGTAGCGGCGATCGTGAGATCACCGAAGCCAGAATCCACCAGAGAGATCGGTGCTGTCAGTTTCATACGTTGACTACTGTCGTGGAATCCAGTCTTTGAGATGCGACAGACGATGATGCCCAATGTGTCTAACATTCGTGCGAGGGCAGCCTACTGATTTGTCTGTCTCAAAATTGGAATGCTTAAAACACCAATTTTAACTCGAATTCCACGTTTAAGCAAGATATCCGGAAAGTCCGGGACTGAGTGGCAAGAAAGTGGATTTGCAGGGACAATGAACAGTCATGCCCGTTGTATCAGCCGTAGAACAATTACTGGAAACAGAAATTGGGAGGAGCCTTAGAGATACATTAGATGAGACAAAGGAAGACGAGTCAGCAGCAGCATACTTCTGTTTACTAACTCTGCCGCATGAGCACCCCGATCATATTGCGAAAAGTCCGATTCAGTATGCAGTGTTGTGAATTTGCAGAGACGTATATAAGCCCAGATACTAAGACTACCGTAACTGGATCTACCGCCTACCAGCGCGTAAATAGAACGGAATCACAGTCAATGAAACGGCGGATAACAGCACGACAGGATATGGAGTATACGCGGTCAGTTAGTCTTTTCCCAGCCAACCCATTCACTCGTGGCTACCAAAACAACCCAGGAAAAAGACTGGCCTTCAAAACAAAGCTTTTTATGCCGCTCAGTCCGACGACAACATGGTCAAAAACCCGTTCGTTTTAATAGGGTTTGCGATTGGCAACAAAGCAAGGTCAAAGAAATGGACCAGACAAAAGTCCACAAGGTGTCCAGTAGGTGTGTAGTCGGGATAACAACAACAGTTGTGACGACAGCTGAGGTCATTTGTGAAGGTCAGAGAAGTACACGATCATGGCAACTGCAAAGGTCATTCACAGGTGTACTTCGTTAGTCTTTTCGTCACACCATATTTCTGAGGAACTGACGACTTCACCGACAAAGACGTCCAGATAAGGGAATTATTAGGGTTCTCAACCAAAGCCTTTGAAAGGAAAGCCTGTACCGCAAGTCGGTAGTGGGGTGGCAATGTACTAAAACTAGTACCACTTCCCCCGGCAAAAGATGCCATCTTTCCTTCGACCCCACATCTGGAGGAGCAGAAGAATGTAGTTCCTCAGGTGTCAAACTATGGATGCGTTTGGCGTGAATGACTTCGTTGAATAAGTCACCACATCGTCTGGTTTGGCCCAATAGGTCAAGCAGATGCACGAGCAATCACATCACGTTAAGATACAGTCACGTTGTTGACAGATTTTCGAAACCGTCTCGGCTGAATGTGCTATTCGATTTTCTGAACACATTCTTCTTTTGGAAATGTTTGTCCTGTTCGAGACAGAATTCCTAAAACGAAGGGCCTAACACTTGATTAAGGGTGTGATTAATTTTGATATACTGAACCCGATCGTCATTCGGGACATAACCGTCTTCTCAGCGAGGGATAAAATCGCAAACAAAAAGAAATCAGTGGCACATCTAACACCGAACCAGAACAAACGGGCTGTTATGCAGGTGGAGAACACGTGAACACACTTCATAAGTCGATAAAGGTAGTGTACTACTGGATTAACATCGAAATCGAAGGGGATTTATTACCTAGATAACCAGTCCAAAAGAAATGAAAACACTAAATAGGTTGTGTGAGTTACTGCTAATCGTAGGCATGTGACGTAGCCCAATGGATCCGTGTGAATCATAAACAACAGAAAAAGATTTATCGATCACAATCGCTAAACAAATCGATTCAAAAGGGAGTACCAATAGGCAAATCAACACGTTCACCAAAGGTCAAACAAAACAAATTCGGATTACAAAAATATTTAAAAAATGTCTCAGGAAACATTAAAGTATCGGATCGAAAGCGACACCCACACCCTCAACACCGCATTCGTTGGAGCCGCGAAGTATTCGGAAAAAGCCGTCCTCACCCCATCCACGACCCCAGCTATTCTTGACTGACCAATAAGGGAGGTTGGTTTCCTTATCTACTCCATAGCCCACTAACAGCACGGCGTGATTTGTCGATTCAACAGGATAAAACGGGTGTACTGTGTTCTAGAAGAAGAGAGTTTAAAGACGATTACGTGAGTCTGGAGAAACCAACGCTGAACAAGCTAAACGAAGAAAGACACTCTGAGCTAGCTCTCCTGCGACCACATACCATAGGCGTAGAACAAGAATAAGCAACAGTTATGCTATCAATGTATCAGGACGGCTTCAATAAGCATGGTCATAAAAAAATGAACTGCATCCGATGAGAGCAGCTGGGCCTTTCAAATACCTAAAGTCAGGAAACAAACATTTGTCCAACCTCGTAAATCTTGTTCCATCTTCCACTACTTAGTACCCCATTACGATTAGCACGTGCCCCCTCGCTGAATGTACCAGTCATCTACCTGTTATAAGGTGTATCCTCGAGAATATTTTATCGAAATCAAAGAATGCTGACGAGTAGTCGGGCATATGGGCAATTATACATCACTTGAACTTGATCGCAGCCTTCGGGTTCACAGACATTCTAGCCAGCCTCTTTCAAAAATAACGCCTATCTTCTAGTTGCACCCTTGTTAGAGCCCGTCAGTAGAGCATAACATTATCACTGTCTGGATTAAGACTCCTGCCATGTTTTTATGAGTTAACCGTCTTGACCATAGTAACACTGGCATCAAGTCAACCACGCGTTCAAATCAATAATTCGGCCTTGCCTATTGTGAGATCAATGTTGAAGTTCACAAGGTAAACACGGTTACCTTATGGAACTGTGGTCAGAGTTCAAATCCTGCCAATGGCAGGGTTATGCACTGATGACAAACCCTAATTAAGGTAAACACCGAGTCTAGCAACTCTTTTCAAAAGAGGGTGGTTGATAAGTCAATGTGAATGCAAAGGTTGTGAAGAAATGTGAGTGAGCTCAAAATAAGACAGAAGAATACGATAAATTTTCACCCACAATGTCACACCAATTAATTCATATTCTTCACTTGTAACTTCTGAATGTAAAGCTTTTACAATATAGGAAATCAGATAGCTTCTTATAAAGATAATCATACGAGCACGTCTTGTACTAAAAAAAACGATGGATTGGGAAAAAAACGATCAACAAAGAGAAGGTATACTGACTATCATTTTAATTTTTATGGACACTTATTACAGTAGGACAGGTGTACGCCGGGGCTTGAACGAACAAATCATGTGGTATACAGTATATATTCCAGACTTGATACAATCGGATTCTTAAGATAATGAAAACAGTTTTCGAGAAACTGGGATATTCCTTCGTATTTCTTGAACATGGATCAATCAGGGAAAGATCAGTCTGTGAAGGATCTGATTAAAACAGTAAAAATAACTTGGTTTCTGGCTTAAACTACATCGATCGGGCAAACTGTCAAATAAGGGGTTAGTTTTGCATCGCAGTCCAAGGGTTTCACGCCATAATGGACACTATTGTGCCATAAATCGGAAATGAACAGAACATCCCGCAGGAATAACCTCACGGGACAAATTGAACAGACAACAGCCCCTAGTATACTCAAACAGTCCTAAAATAAATGGTAGGAGCTACTGGAATAAATAAATTTTATTATCCATTTAGAAGCGGACAAAAAGAAGTCCCAAAAAACAAGTTGAGTCTAAATCTTAATACATATCTATAAAACGTACCTCTAGCTGAGTGTGACGATACACGCCAGATCTATAATGGATAAAGTCGTCGTACACCATGAAACCAATCGGAAACGGACCGCCATGAACCAACTCCAGTTTCATTAATAGTTCGTTACAAGCACCGTAGTAGCCGCCGATGTATCGGTAATTCGTAGCGTAATAACGCGGGCAATCAGGCTTTGTGGGGCATTCATCTGCCTTTACGCCCGTATATGGATCGCATTTCTCCTCCGGAATACCAAATACCTCAGCATATTTCCCGCCAATTAAATATGCAAAGCCGCCATGACAACCTAAAACGGATGGAAGTGTTAGCCATTTTCAAATATTGTCTATTTGAGAGCGCAGCTCAGTACACACGCCTGTGAGCAGGTAAACACTAGTAAAGAGGATGGCGACTGACAACAGTGAAACAACGTAATATTTGAGATAGACACTACAACATTCCGTTTTTAACATGCAAGTAACTATGTACGCCTGAGTCCAACAAGATAGAGAAATACGTAGGGTCAAAATACAATACAACACAAATATGATTGACAGCACAACCCCCCCAAAAAATATCAAACAGCTTAAAGTGTTGAAACATAAGTTGAACTTTCACAGCATGCATTGTAGGCTGAATAGATAATGCAACCTGTCGTACTGAAACATAAGTTAGACTTTGGCGTTGTTTATGTTACGATAACAAAAGATGGAACAGGTTTTAATAGAAAAACCAAAGTTACACTTTGACACAACGGATGAAGAGGTTTTGTGTTGAAAAAAACAGTCCGACGCCAACAAACATGCACCTTTGTCAAAACAATCGTGTACATCGAGAAACAAAAAAAAGGCCGTATAATTAAAAATTGACAGAACCAACACATGTACTGCAGAGCACAAAGTACCATCATTGATGATGTAGGCATGCCTTCCAAGTCGATTGCTTACTAGACGCACGTTTCACCATAACGCCAAGAACGTCCGTCACCACCATTTTATGAGAAGTGGTACACAAAAATGAACGAGAGAAGAAACAGCAATATAGAAACATAAGTCATAATCAATGGGCGTCGCAACTGCTGATTGAGGGAATAGCTGTGATAATCAGATACCAGATAGATCAAATGAATTTCACAAATGGAAATGCGCCGTAGATTGTACCTCGTCTGCTGACGACAACAATCAAAAGCGACATACACGTCCAACTACCATACAAACAACACTACCTTCGGAATACGGACTGCAATCGACAATGTCCTGAGGCGATAGGAAGGGTTGACGAGTGAAATTACTCAACAACCGTATGCGAGCCTCGAGTGCACCCGTCGAAGCAAAGGCGTAACAACTACCACACGGGCCTTGGTTTCGAACCGCAGTCACGGGACTTGGTTGACCTTCACCGGGAAACCGCCAATCAAATTCACGAGGCAGATCAGCCGCCGCCTTTAATAACTCACGAGAAGGCCTGGATTGATTTATCAGTTCTCGAGGCCTACAGTACAGACAAGAGGCGATAAAGGTTCAGGCGATTCCGATAACGAAACCAGAAATGGCAACAACCTTATGCCTCAGAAATGATACCAATGATGCAAAAAGATGCCTGATATCTGGGTGCACAGTCCGTTACCTCAAGAAAACAAGCAACCTAAATACACTGCGAGTAGGCATTGAGTATGTGACACACTGAAATGGGTAAAACAGAGATAGATCATATCTGTGTCCAAACCAAAATGGATGGATCTGATGAATGGTTTCCAAGTTGGCGGTATACCACTAACGTCCGTTCGCACTCTTCACATACGAGTAATGTTTATGAAATGGGAGCACCAAATTCGTCTCGCCCCTTGGTTCCAAAAGCATTTAAGTTATGTTTACATGGTTCCGGTCACAGCAGCAGCGCCAGAAACGTGAAAGTTGCTACAACGTGGCTGTTCAAACAGCAACTCAACAGAACAGGCATCATCACGGGAAAACCAAGACTATCGGTGATGAAGTGTTGTCAGTAGTCATGGACACAAAACACATTCACCCGTTCGTGAAAACATTCAAATATTTTCGTCTCGGAAGAGATTCAGAATAAAATCGCGTCTTCCACTAAGTCGTTCGAGGGTGAAGTGTAAGCGCCGTTATAGCGGTACACAACTACAATCCCCAAACACCAAAATGTCCCTTGAATACTTGCACGAGTGAAGCAGCAATGAGCCAGTTACAACTCATCCATTATGTTTGCACGTTCTAGGTCTCGATGAGCAACGAACAAACAAATCAGAGGACTAACTGAAAGGTTGCTTTCATACAAAAAATGAACGAATAGTTCACCTGGGGAAATTCGCATTGAAACCTCCCGCAAGACGTATCAAATCACGATGTGTAAGTTTCTCAAAATCTGGATACTTCACAGCCTTCCACGCATGTTGCACCTCGTTTAATTTGTCTATGTACGCAGGGTCTGCCCGATATAACATATCCAGCCGGGATGAATCGAATGCACGCCGTGGAGTAGCATGTGGACGGCTAAAACAACAAAATGGAGTGAAGTGCTAAGTGCAACTGTAGAACATGTTAGCCTTTAAAACAAATGCTGCAAGGTGGCTACCCACGGGTGTCGTCCACACAAACGAACAAAACAAGCACTGCGTGAATGCACGCCATTCGCAATCAGCCACTCTAACCAGCAACACATGACAATCGATCAGACAGTGAAATTGTCAGCCGTTCCAATAAACGTTGTATTCACAGAACATACAGAACCAAACGGTTCAATTACCGACGAAATCTTTCGGACAATTGATTTGAGGTTCACTAAAAGCTGTCATGCCAGATCTCCGTAACGTCAACATATGTCCATAAGTGTCATTCACATGCTACAGACGCCAATAAAATATACGCAATTCAACTTTCATAATTCAACCGAAAAACAGATAGGTAGTATAAACCGTGAATGCAGAGAAAAATGCTTTGCACGATGGCACGTTAAAAATAGGATACCCTTATGCCTGAAATCAAAATTTGCAACGAGAGACAAAGATTAACGCGGTAAACCACGAAAAAAGACAAAACAGCGTTCATCACCGTGTGCTCACTGGCTGGTCGGTTCTGAAATTAGATAGCCGACAAGCTAACTGTGCAGCCATCAACGTTGTTTTATGAACACACTGAGTTCGAAGCATCAAACTTAGGTTAGTATTGTGAGATGCCAACCTATCAGCAATTGCAGTCTACGTGGTTGTAGTCTACTGACTACCGAAAGTACATAAAAATGGTATCCCACTGCGACCAACTGTATCCCTACCGGGAACACCGACCTACAATCTGGTCAAAGACCTATTCAAACGACTATGATATCTTATCGACGGGTCAGAACATTCCATCAGCAATGCTTTGCAATTTTTGAGCAAACTGGAAAACATCAGAACAGAAGAAGACGAAGCAATGATTTCGTTTGATGTCACAGCACTCTTCACGTCTATTTGTCTCATCCTAGCCAAAGAAACACTATAAAAGCTGCTAGAAGAAAATCCCCGAACGAATGAATCATTGAAACTGGAAGGCATATGCAGCCTCATGGAACTACGTTCGTTGACATACTTCAAATCCAATAGTCAAGTCTACGAACAACTTAAAGGAATTCCAATGGGTTCGCCCATATACGGATTCACCGCAGAAGCGGTCATGCAGAGATTAGAGAATATTGCGCAACCAATGATCAAGCCCAAACTCTGCATACGATATGCTGACAATACATTCGTATTCTTTAAACGCTCAATGAATGAAGACAAACAGACTGTTCAACAACGTTTTTAACGACATCAAACTCACCATGGAGATTGAAACCAACAACCAGCTACCATTTGTGGGTGTACTAACCAATCGCAAACCTGATGGAACACTGCAAACCTCAGTTCACCAGAAAGAAACATACACAAACAAACGCTTAATTTTCACAGCAACCACCCAGACTGCCATAAACGGAGCTGCATTCGAACTCCGTTCAAACGAGCTGAAACCTACTGCAGCATCGCAAAGCTCCGGGGAAAAAAAGACTACTTGTACCAAATATTTATTCACAACGGATACCCACGAAATTTTATCGGACGGTGTTTACTGCAGAAAGAAAGAGATTCGAACTCTACCGAACTATGAACGAAACGAATTGTACTACCATACATCAAGACTGTATCAAAAATGACCGCAAGACTTCTGAGACCAGATGGTATTACGCTAGCACATAAGCCAACGGCAACGTTACGAAGAATACTTTCAAAACCAAAATTTAATGCAATGATTGTGAACAACACCACGTCCGCCAAACCGGACAGAAATTATCCACGCGAATACATGAGCACGAATTAGCTATCAAGAGGCACGATCAATTTTCTTTGATCTCCGTCCAGGAGGATGAAACTGGAAACACATTCAACTTGAATACCGCAGAAGTTCTTACTCAGGCAAACATCAGACATGCAAGAGAATTTCTCGAAGGTTGGTATTCATCAGCCGGGTCAATAAACAAACGCACCGAGTTGGACAAAATCTATGAACCAATGCGAACCAAGGATTTGAAGAGATGTAGACACCCTTAAACCCAAAGGGAACAACTTGAACAGATCACATCACGGTCGAAACCGACCAACGAATAACCAATCGGATGGAATAAAAAAGTGAAGAAATGACACTCAATCAATTTACAAGGACCAACCAATCAGATTCGAGGTCAAAGTTCGACAGCAACAGGGAACAGCCAACCAGACTCCAGATCAAAGACTCAAGAACTACAGGAGATAACTAATCGGACATTGGAGCAAAGTTCAAACGAAACAAAAATAAACCAATGGTAGATCAGGTCAAAGGTCAAGAACAACAAAAAGCAACCAACCAGAATTTAGTTCGAAAAGTCAACTCTCTGTTATATAAGCACAGACACTAAACGAACTTCACCAAACTCCACGCTCAAAAACTATACGCCGAAACATTTACACACTGATGACGTCACCTCGCTTGGTAATGAAACGTTTGCAACCTAAATGCCAAGCTCGGTGGAAATACCAAAACCAACATTGTTCACAACTATCAGAAAAATGCACTGACAGCTATCAGGGCATTAGTCTGCTGAGCTGCGCTGGCGAAGTGCTCGAAAGAATCCTTTTGAATCGATTGAACACAGACGTTTTGGAGGACAGTGTTCCTAAGGAGCAGTGTGGGTTCCGGGCGAGTCACTACCATCGACCTGACGTTTGTTGCTTGTTCGGCAGAAGTCTTGAGAATGCAGCCAGCCCTTATGTGCACTGTTCGTGAACTTCACCAAGGCTTTTGATTCCGTGAGCCGTGAGGCGTTCCGAACGATGTTTGGTAAAGTTGGATGTACAGGTATGCTTGTCAATTTGATTCGAATGTTACATGTGGGCATGAAGGCGAAGATACAATCGTGTAGATCGACCTATGATGATGTTAACATTGTCACTGGCGTGAAGCAGGGTTGTGTCCTAGCTTCAACCCTGTTTAGTTTATATTTGATCGCCGTGTTAACGGCTGCTTTTAAGGTTTTGGCAGAAAACCGCGTTGAGGTTGAGCACCGGAAGGATGGGCGCCTACCAAATATTCCACGTTTCGACGTCCGCTGCATACCTCAACTACGGGGATGCTTCTGTTCGCAGATGAAAGCGTGCTGACCGCACACAGTGAAGACCAACTACAGCGACTGGCCACGGCTTTCGCGACTGCGGCATTCAAGTTTGGAGTGGATATCAACACAGGTAAGATATTTTCTTTCTTTCAGTTTTCTCCGGGCGAAGGTGCTGTTCCCGTGTCTACACCTCAAATTCGCATCAATGAAGACGTTGTCGACAACAGCGCATATTTCTGCCACTTGGGTAGCAATTAGTCCACAGATTTATCCGCGGACTGAGCTCGTATGGCGAAGGCTAGTGCTGTTTTCGGACGTCTTGAAAGTCGTGTTTAGAAAAATCACAGCCTGAAGATGCCACAAAGATGTTTGTCTACCGCTCAGTGGTACTGTACGGTAGTGAAACTTGGACACGGTGTCAGCGAAACGTGCGTTATCTGAGCCGCTATCATTTGCAATATCTAAGACGTATCATGAGTATTCGGTGGTCAGAAATGGTTCCGAACACTGAGGTACTGCGGAAAAACGGACAAGGACGGAATGGAAGCCATGTTGATGATCAATCAGCTTCGTTGGCTAGGTTGCGTCCGTCGGATAGGCGATATACGTATTCCAAAACAGCTGCTGTACGGACAACTGAAATCAGGTAAGAGACATCCTGGTCGTCAAAAACGGAGACACCAGATAAAATCTCCTCGCGTTGTAACGATTTTAGATGTTAGGAAGACGTCGTCGAACAGGACGGTCTGCGCGGCTGTGGAATGAAGTGGGTGGTACACAAGAGAATCGTCGGTGCCATAGATCATGGTGACGTAGCTATATGGCGTTGCGATGTGCGGCCACAAATGCGCTAGCCACTTGGGATCAGTTGGTCATCAACATACTCACAGTACACCGTCGGCCAAGAGACAACGACGAGTACGTTAGTGTCAAGCAGCTTAATTCATTTATATCTATTTTTTTCTCTCACACAACTAACGGCTACCGTCGGTTAGAACTCATCCGGTCCCTTGTTCATAAACCTGAGTGTTTGTGGTCTTCTACCTTCACTTTTCTACAGCTTTGTTGGTGTAGTGTATGGCGAATATTTTGTCCGTTTTCTTCCGGTCGAGCATTGCATTTTGTTTTCCTTCCACATTCTCTCTAGAGTACACTAACTTATACTTCTTTACTGAACTGTTCCTCGTATAATATTTTCGACATTTTTTTATCGGTTTATAGTCTACCATTGGAATGGGTTTATTTCTCGAGAGATAGAGGTTTCAGTTTCCAGTCAGCGAATGCTGACTGGACAGAGAAGCCTCATTCCTCCTGATCTTATACCTTCGGGTTTACACTGGATGCGTGATGAGTGGAAGGACAAGTGGTGCAGCGCAAGCCGCTTGCAGGCGTACCTGGGCTTCGGCAACTGTGACAGGTTAATCCAAACCAGAGATCCATCCTTGCTTGCAGCCTTTCCATTGCGCAGTTGTCTAGTGGCTCTTTGCACTTCTGGCAAATTCGAGGCGAAAGTTATTAAACATTTGGCGGCCTGTTGCGGTAAGCTGTTTACGGTCACCAAGTCAATGGTAGCAGGACGGTTTAGTGTTTGTACAAGATTTTCATGACATCTTCTGACTGGGTGTACGAAGAGCCGGTGTCCACGTCAACCAGTGCTTTGATGGATTGAACGGATGGACCGAAAATCGCCTTCATCGAATCGTAGAACTGCTTGTGTTGTCACCTTGTTTCCTCCACCAGTCGTCCTCGATTCAGCGAAAACGCTCGGCCAGTTGACAGCGAATATTACGGAATGTTGCTCTCTTGTCTTCATTGTCCGGGACTATTATGGAAGCGGCAAACGCCATGTTCCTATCTCGTACCAAGCTGTAGATAGCCACGCTGTCATTGTCGAACCGGAAGTTTCCGGAGTTCGGCATTGATCGTTTCGGTGGTTGCTGTCGTGATCTGTTCATTCAGTTGTTGCCACAAAAAGGGGGTAGTGGAAACACGACCGTCTTGCAGACGAGCAGCAAGGGAACATTGAAAGACAGCCATTGTTTCAGGGTTTTTTAATTGTTTGACAACCAAATTATGCCGCTGTCCGGATGACCTACAATAAACCGGATAAATAATTCGGTCCTGACCAGTCTGTAATCTGCGCTGCATTCGGCGCCACGCATCATTCGTGTGACACGCACTTCACGAATGTCTCGCTGCCGCACAATCATGTAATCAAGTAAATGATGATGACCGCTTCTTGGGTGAGTTCATGCCATGAAGTCGCTCGCATCTAGCGGGAATAGAGTACTTATGCTAGCCAGCTCGTGAGTAGCACACAGGTGGAGCAGATGATCACCGTTCTCGTTGACAGAACCAACGCCGTAGAGTCTGAGGACTACCGGTCAGGTCGAATGTTCGAGCCACCTAGAACAAACAGTCGGTCATTCACAGGTGCCAGCCGGATTGTGGCGGATAGCTGACCACAGAACTGGTCCTTTGCATCATCAGTGTGAAACATGGTTGTACCATAAACACTAAGAATTGTAATACATTTAACTTGACCGAGTCGCGGATGCATCGATAGGATTCCAAGGCTCATGCTGTGCGGTTCGATTATCACCAAAACATTGATGAGATCAGCGACTGCGAACGGACATCACGCTCCCGAGCACCGTCTGCCGGGTAATCTATTCAGTAGAAGGTATACCATGCAGCTGCTTTCCGCAACTTACGTTAATCTGCTAACCTTCTCTCCCTCAAGGCTGCTACGCGGATGCCATACCGGCTCAGGTCCATGGCGATCAGTGTGGTTCGGCGTTCTGGCCGTCCTGTGGTGCTACATCGATCCAGCAGCGTGCGCACATTCCATGCTCCAACGGAAAACGTCTTGCGTCCCCGGGAATGTCTCAGGTTGGTCTTTGAGTTTCTGAGACTCGAATGAGTATTGTCTGCTCCAGGATTCGTGCTGGCGGGATCATTAGGAGTGGGGGAGTGTTTGTCAGTAGCCTATCCACCCTGCCGCAAACAGCAGGGAAGGCGACCCGGTTTGTTTTGCGCGACCGCCGATGCAGTAAGGTATTTGGTTTTTATGGGCTTTACATACTGTCAGGATGCCCAGACTTAAACAGGAGAGCGATTGGGGCCCTCAACCAAAGTCTTTGACTCGAAAGCCTGTACCGCAAGACACCGGGTGACACACATGCACACACATAATCACAATAACATCGACCACGAGCAACGATCAAATTGCAATAGCTATGCACATGCTCGAGAGTCACACCTAGTCAACACCAATACTACTGCAGAGACAAACAAGTCACACGCACACACAAAACCAGCCCAGACCAGAACAAAGTCGAAATGAAAAAAACACACTGGCATCATCTACAGCGAACGCATCTGTCTTTTGTCTGGGTGCTCCCCTTCAGCCAGACCGATATGGTTGAACCTGCAAAGATCGAAGTCACAGCCAGCACAGCACACCGGATCAAAACAGCACACAAGCCTGACCACCACATCAAGGTAGCAGAAATGCTCAACCTGACCTTATGCATATATATATATATATATATATATACGGAAAAAATAAGTACTCCCCTCGCCCCAATTTTAACCTCGGTTTACAAGTGCACCAGGTGACCAAACGAGAAAGAAACAACAGTCGGTTCCAAACATCAACAAACCAAATGTACACAAAATGAATCCAAACAATATATATAAACACACTCAAGCAAACCTTCGGATTGGGGATAACTTGTGTGAAGTAAACCATCGCTTCTGTCGCACCAGACTGTCCAGAGTCCAACCGGGTCTACCGCGATCGCAATACGATTCACCATCGGGTCCATAATCGAACATAACCAGCCACTTACGATGCGCCACGTGGACGTCAAAGCCCTGTGATTGGTGGAAAATCAGGGGGCATCGTGTATGATGGGGCTAAAATTTTAAAGTAGTCGATAGTCGACAACCAAGCAAGAGCACTGATTCATCACGTGATGCTTCGCACAGTTTTAAGCTATACCATAAAGCCCGAATAGTGCCGGTGTATCGTAATTTCTCGTTTAAAAAACACATGTCAGCTTTACGCAATTCATCCAGCGAACGATCAAAGGAATGTATGGGGCAAATTTCAGCTGGTGCATGCATGGAGATCTGGGTTCAACCTGGAAGTGAACCACTGACGTATTGCTGTCTATGATGATGATGATGATGGAAGTGAAACTATTCGTGCAAAATATCACGCTCTCTATATACCATTAACTGAATGTGAAGTTGTACCGCGAGTCCCACATTCAATAACAGGCGGATTGTATGCACAAGCTAAAATGAGCGCGCACACACGATTACGTATTTGTACAAAACAGGCAATAAAGTTGACCGACCAGGAGTCAAGATGTAGGATCAGGAAAGAAAAACAAAAGAATTATTTCTAACAAAAGTGAGCCAAATTAACAAACATCCTTAATTCCAGTCCTGGCATTCTCAAAACCGTAAAGGATCATCGGATTCATGTTTGGCGGTGAAAATAGGCCATTAGAATATAGCCGATTAGGCTGCAAACAGCATCCCAAAATATTACATCGTTCAACAAGAATAGCATAACAGTTCTCAGCTAATACGCACGTGGTCCGTCACGAGTCTGTCTGTTAGATGAAACGTGGGAAGCTGGATGCAATTAGAACTGGGGGGAGGCGCTTAAGTAAACTACGACGATGGTTTCAGTCAGTAAGAAAAAATACATTTAAACTTCTGTTCACATGACGTGCAACGTCTTAAGTGTGAACTAAGCCGACGGAAGCGGTTGGATACAGATAATGTCGAAAGCATACGGAAAAAGTTGTCAGACCAGTATCGTATTCACACCAAGATAACAGGACTTGTGGCAAGTCAAACAAGTACAAAAACAATGAGAAATTGGTTACAACCACGGTCTGCACCATAGGCTGATGAACACGGAAATGAGATAAATATCCATTCGAATGAAACTGAGCTAGAGGAGTTAAATGTTCAGCTAGGGTAATAAAAGGTAGGCTGAACGAAACATAGACAACCGCAATGCGTGGGAAATGGACAATTCGAACTCAGATAAATGGAGCTGCCAAGCTGACTAGCCATGGGCTGTCACAACGAGACTGGACCTTGACGCGGTG
>JTDE01002668.1:52426-94180 GCA_014338405.1 Paragonimus skrjabini miyazakii
CATATTGTGTGCATATAGTTTATTTACAGTCAATTCGGTATCAAATTTTCATTATCTTCCTGAAACGATCCGTCGATCGAACCTGTTGAGGTTGTCTACTTATTATCTTTGATCATTTGTTCAGTAGTGCTGTGGCATTGTGAACCAATCTTGTTTTGACCAGTTGGGATCGTTGGTTTACTGCTACGCGTTGCTCAACGTCCTCCTGGAAGATCGTACAACAACTTGGGTGTCAGATGAGGTCTCTCCGCCGGACAGTCGCAAAGGAAGAGACGCGGGTTTTTACGTTCTTAGTCGTCGCGTATGCTTAAATAAGGAATTTTGTTTCTGCGGGCTTTAAGGTGGATCTTTTTTCCTGCGCGTTTTGTTTGTTCATAGGTTTCCCGTCTACATCTGGTTCGATCGATATGGAACGGGCGTAGTTCTTCCAAGTTTCCCGTAAGCTTATGCTTCGCGAATAAAAGGGATCGGTCATCAAGAAGACGACGTATTCTACGCGGAAGAGGTGGCCGATAAGAGAAAGTTCACAGTTTGCGCGACAGGAAAAAGTCGTCCGCTTTATCAATTGCGTTTCGAAGTGCGCAGTAGTTCTGGTCCACGGAGCCATAATTAAGAAGTAATGAGCCTAGGTAGCTTCTCAGGCTGTTTAAATCAGCTTGATTAAAGTTTCGAATTGTGGACTTCTTTACTGGTTGTTGTAACCAGAAACAGATTAGATCAAAGATGAGCAGAGAGTTGTCACTGTGCAAAAGTGGTAGTTTGATGATCACACTGTCTACCAGCTGGCCCCCATTAATGATAATTAGTTCGAGCAGAGAGGGATTCTGACCAGGACGATGCCGTGTCGGGACGTTGACATGCTGTGTCTACGCTCTCCATTGTATCAACATCGATAAGGAAGTAGAGAATCCGCTTCCTGGTGAGAAACTGATGTTCAGTTTATCTCGGGAGCATTGAACTCGCCAATAATAAGCAGATAAGTAAAGTGCTGTTGTCCCAGAAAGTTGTCTAGGTTTACGAAAAGAGTGTCGTCGTTGGAGACGTCGGGTGAAAGAGAACGGTAAATGACCCCCACTGGGAGTGAGTCAAGGCCACGCAATGCCAGTTGAAGCCACAGAAAATCACATTTATTAGAGGAATGAAATCCACTGATAACCGTGGGTGTTGGGAGGTGCTGGTGAAGGAAAACCGCAGAACCTCCCATTCTCCCTCAGGCGGAGTCAGCTCGGTAAACTGAGTACCCAGGGACATTCAGTCCACCGTCACTGATGTCACCTGTAAGCCAGGTCTCCGTGAAGGCAAATATGTGGGGTTGTGTGCCATCAGTTACTGTCTGATTTCCGGCACTTTATTAAGCAAACCCGGACAGTTCGTATACATACACTTGAGAGCTACTTCCCCACATGACTTGGCGAGAAAAGAGATGGGAGGGTGCTAGGAAGATCTTGTGAAATAAGACTTCAAAGTGAAGACGGTGGTGCTCAGTCTGAGCAGCCGAGTCGGTCCGTTGGCACTCTTGTGAGGCTGCGGACGCCACGTCACCACTTGTGCATATGTCACCGTTCCTACAGAATGCTTGACCAGCGTTTTTGGTGTCGCAACTTGCGGCCTCTGCATCCTGCTAAATTCCTGTTTTTAGGAGGGTGTTTGGGATATTTTACCGATTTAACATTTGACTTTTTGTCCTTTGAATGCAGATCTTAAAGGAGGCAAAGTGCGCTGTATGATAGGGCCACCAATATAAATACCTTGTAAGACGGGGCAACAAAATACTTCTCGATTCACAAGCGGCGAATCCAGCATGCCCCTATCGTTCCGTATTCTAGGAAGGAAGAATTTTCTGTGAGACCTACTGGTGGTTTTTGGCTTGGGTATCTCGGAAAATGGCTTTGGTACAATGTCTTAGATCGTGGTGTCCATGCTATGGGGGTTAGACGTTGGGATGTCGGCTACGGAATCGGCATCCCTGATGTCCTTCATTGACACCGGTCAGCCTAGTATTTTTCCTTTTGGCGGATTGGATAGTACCGCTCTACTGAATGGTTACCACCGTCATTCAATTTACAGCCCGTGACTTTGTTCACCCGTTTGATGTCCACAACCATATCATCGTAAATGGTTGAAGTATTGTTGGGCCAAACCAAGTACTTTAAAATCCAAGTTGTATGTTATAACTGAGGGTGGCCTCATTTACGCAACTTGCCAAAACAGCAAAATATTTACTGAGGTCCGTTGAACAATTTGTAGTGACTGGAACAAATCACTCCTATCATATCAGACTAAATCAAAGGATGTGGGACCAAAGTCTAGGCACAGGCCAGTAGAAATGAAGCCGATCGCGTTGCCAGCTGAGTTGGTTATTCGGCGGTTATTCGGCCTGGCAAAATCACACTTGAGAGAAATTTGGCTTGACAGCTATTACTTCAAGTAATGATCACTGTATGCTACGGCTTTGCGCTGAACACGGGCTGTTTTTGATAGGTTCCATGGATTAACTGCTGAACTTCCCAATAAACTGGTGGGCCTACTTCATCTTTTGTCGTGTTGAGTTTCATTGTCCGAAGTATGAACCTATCTATTCGTACAAAGTTTGTATCACTATGGTTGATTTTGACTCATCGAATATTGACACACAGTTGTTAAAAACAGAATTCTGATTATCATTTCCACTGGAAAAGTTGTGGCTGCAGTAGCACAGGGGAGTCAAACCAATGATGAACAGATCATCGGTAGTTAACGGTAGGTTGTTCAATATAAAGCTTGCGCATCTTCACCCTTTAGATCCCTACCTCAAAGGTTCCCCGGCGTAATGAATTGTATAAACAGAAAATATTGAAGATATATCCGAGTAATCCGGTTGCAGTATACATATTACACTTTCATTCTATCGCCAATGTAGGAACCTGGCTGTTCGTCAAGTACCACTTAAGTCATGCCCAGAAAGGGAAATCCCGCGAACCAACTCGTCAAACTGTTCTCCACCTTAAGAGTAGTATATAGTACAATATGCTTGGTGTCATTGTTAAACACTGCCAACCAACACGTCAAACTGTTCTCCACCTTAAGAGTTGTATATAGTACAATATACTTGGAGTCATTATCAAACATTGCTGCCTTTGATCCATTCAGAGGATGATCCCGCTGACCTGGTCAATAAAGAATGTCTTAGTATGCAGTATGCGTTCATGTTAGTAGCTGCTTCGACCTGATTCACATGAACTATGATTAACGTCTGTCCGTGCAGTATTGGTTCACATTAGTAGCTGCTTGAACCTGATCAACTTGAGCAATGAAAAACGTCTGACTATGCATAACAGGTTCACACCAAAAGATGCATCAACCTCATTCACTTAAGCTATGAATAACGTCTCAGAATGCCGTATACGATCACACTAAATGCTTCTCCACCCGATTGACCTAAACTATCAACAACGTCTCACACTACAGAATGCGCTCAAGTCTGTAGATGCTTCAACTTGATTCATCTAAGCGATGAAGAACGTCTGTCTTTGCAATATAGATTTACAATAATAGATGTTTCAACTTCATTCAATTAAGCTATGAATAACGCCTGCGTATTCAGTATACGTTCACACCAGTAGCTGCTCCATCCGATTGACTTAATTTATGGTCAGCTTCTGAGCATGCAGTATATTTTCACACTAGTAGCTGCTCCTTCCGAAACACCTGTACGAAGAACAATTTGGAGAACGAACACATGCGGGAAGTGATGAAAAAGCTGTATTTGAAGCGTTTGGGGTACATGGTTATCATAATTTTTGATTCCATTGATTGCCATATTGATTGGACGTTTTCTGCACCGCAATAGATACTTGGCGTTCTAAACGTCGTAGTGTGACTGCCTGTCGGGTATACCTCCCGGTGATCGGCAGGCAGCTTGATTTCATCCGTTTCCGTATATTGTTCCGCATGAACGCCACGTGACCTCAATCTGGTTAGAAACAAGGCAGTAGGGTGGATAGAATTTACTTCTAAAGATTCTAGGTGATAGAGTGGGAAATGGTACCCTCTTCTTACGCCGATCCATATATACGAAAGATGGAAACAACCATAAGATGGTGTAGCGACCTGAAGATTTCACTTGCCTGCCTGCGGTATGATGTGTTAAATAGTTCTAAAACTTATAGTTGCATGTTTTATTTAGGGTATTAAAAAAAGTTCGCATGATGCATGTTGTCTGATTGTTTGTCTGCATGCCATGTGACTACGGTGCAAACTCGAACGCACACGTGTGTCACACACTTCCGGTTTAATCGCTCGTCGACGGCCGGTTTCTTGCCTCTCTAGCTAACTTACGTGTCGGTGCCATTATCTAGCGCTATAAGAGATTCTTTGTACATTTCGAGTAATAAATACTCGGTCTCTTCTCTCAACGGCCTTTTGTATTTCGCGTCTGGTTAATTCGTATCTCGGGGAAACGACTTAGTGCGCCGTGCACCAAAATAGCGTCATTTCCAACCATTTCTAAGAACAACGTTTCATCGACCAGTATCTATCTGAAATCTTGCAAAGAAAGAGAAATAGTATAAATATCCTATAGGAAAGGTAGTTGGAAATGTTGTCATACATGGTTCATTATCAAATGTGTTGGTGCTGTTGTTGAAATGCAAAGCAAACACGGTATGGTCGTATATTTCTATTTCCACCATATCTGTGAAACGCCGCAAAGTGAAGCACTCTCATGTTTTAGAATGACGTATTTTATCTCGAAAATGGCAATGATCGCATTTATAAGACTTGAAAAAGTGAGATAACGCCAATAACGGGTTGTTTTTGCGAAAACGGTGGTAAAGTTTTCATCACCAAGCTAATAATTTCGAGACTTATTCGATGTATTTCAATTTTTTCATTAACGCTGCTTATTTACAGTTGATGTACTGTAAGTGCTTTTCCTGAAATTTCTATTTTAAAATTTCTCAAAATATTTAACAATTGAGGATTCGCGCCAAAAGGACCGCTTTGCCTTTTGAAAGACCTTCAATGCGAATCCCGTGAAACGGATAATTACCGAAATTTCAGTTTGCCCGAACTCTCGGTAAGACATTTTTCTACACAAACCTAGAGAGCTCGCGGAGTTTTCGCTTAAATTCATCCAGAACAGTGCAAAACTGGTTTAGCTTCTTTATGCCGCATGTAACCTGGTGCTTTGCGAATAGGTGAAAACGACCGTGGAAGAGGTAAAGAATTCTACGGGGAAGTGATGGACACGATGAGGCAGTACACAATTCATCCGGTATGAATTATTCATCCGCATTTTGAACTGCACTTTTAACTTTAAATTTTAACTTTTAACCAGGCACAAAGAATCACAGTAAAGAAGGAGTGAATCGAAGTAGATTATCACGCCGTTAAAGCCAACCCCGTTGAAGTTTTGAACGGTTGGCTTTCTTGATGGTGGTTACAACCAGTAGCAGATAAGACCGAAAGTTAGTGATGAGTGGTCGGTGTGTCCAAATGGCGGTTTGATGATCACGCTGTTCACTAGGTGGGCATCGGTCGCGAAAATTGGATGAGGTAGATAAGTGCTCTGACCAGGACGATGCCGCGTCGTGGCGCTGACCGGCTATGTACACGCTTTCTCTCTATCAGCACCGATAAGAACGCCGAGAAACCACTCTCATAGTCTGAATGAGAGAGTGTAGACCAATTTATCTTGGGTGCCTTGAAGTCAGCTACAATGAGAAGATGAGAAAAGCGCTGAAGTTCAAAGAAGTTTTATAGGCTTTCAATGCGAAAAACGTCATCCGATGTGTTGTATGAGGGAGAGCGGTATACAAATCCCGCCAGGATTGTGTCTTGGTCGCGCAATGCTAGCCGTATTCACAAAGCATCACATCTACCGGGGGACTGAAAATTCTTGATAACCGTTGTAACGGCTATAATAAATAATATTGTTGGTGGTCGCATTTTATTTCACTTTTTTGAAGGTTTTGGTTTTTACCTACTTTTGTTTTAGTTATACCGGTAATTTGTAATATCCGTCCCAGGGTCCAAATCACAATTCCCTACGCGACTCACAAGCCTCACGTGCTTTCTCTGTACATTCTATTTTCCTTAGTCGATAGCAGTACATGGGTAGGCGAAATGAGTCTTCATTTCCATCATCGTTTGGCTTCCAATAGCAATAACTGACTGGGTATTATTCTTTCGGACTGTTTCGATACCGCGGGTGACGGGAGGCTCTGATTAATGAAGAAAACAGCCTTCCACTCTCCTTTGGAGGGAGCCTACACGGCACACAAAGTGCCCAGGAAAATTCAGTCTATTGTCGTTGAGGCCCGCCGAAAGTCAGGTCTCCCTATGGATGGAGATGTGTGGGTTTGCACCATAAGCCAACTGCTTGGTTTCCGGGAAGTCATTAAACAAGCTGAAACAGCTCGCATACGTGCGACTTAAAGCTAATTCCTTGTTTGACTATATGAGAAGAGAAAAAGAAGAGCTCGAGAGGGAACTCTGGAGAGGAGGACAAAAGTTGAGAGTGAAGACGCGGACGGTCAACTCGTATTGGCCACCCTTCTCTGACGGGTAGTCTTGGGCAGTTTCTAATAATGCGGCGGGCCCATTGTCACGACTTAGGCATAGGTGAGTGTCCCTGCGGGCGCGCTGATTGTCTCTACTATACAGGGTCTGACGCCTTTTCCACAACATCCATCCCCAGAACGATCGGAAGGTGATTCGCCGTTCTTTGACCCCGAAAATTTGCATGGGTCATTAAGCGACGGCCAGTCCACCCGGTGAACACGCTAGGAAAGCGGGCCGGTTGTGCAGTGTTTAAAGTGCAGGAGAGAAACCCAGCCGATTGTGCCGACTACAGACTTTATGGAGAAAGAAAGCCGGAGTGATCGGGGCGCCGGATTTTGAGGCATGGGGGATGGCGGAATAACTGATACTGTGTTCACGGCACCTCCGCCTCATACGTCAACATTTGTGGAAGGTGGATGAGGAGGGACCCTGGGGCAGGTGCATTCTGAACGACAAAGAAACGAGATAAAAGAACATGACGTTCATTCTGAGGGTTTGTGTTTCATTCTTGCACACAACCCAAATAATGACGAATCAGTACTTCACGACTGGGAAAAAACTGTATATTTTAAAACTTGGCATAGAAGCAGAAGAGAATTAATTGTTAACATACTCCGGGACCAATGGCGACATCTTGTGCCAAAACAGAACGGACAAACACGAACACGCAAAACTCAACGGAGTGCAACTCTTGAAAACCGCACTGCTTTCCAGAGGAGCCGAGCCGCTCGTTTCGAACGGAGAATTCTGCTTCTAACCCAAACAACGTTACCGAAGCGGGTGGCTGAACAAAATATTGTCCAGAATTTTTTAAACTTCGTCATGCAAAGGGCGTTACACGCCCGAATATGGCTACGCATAATCTGGAACAACACAGTGCAACATAGAATTGCTGCTGTTAATTACAGACGTCTATTGATTCTTCGAGCTACACCTAGTCTTCTAGGAACGTCTGTCAATACCTTCATCTCGAACAGTCACTTCTATAGTGCAGCAAGCGTCTAAAAAATGCTCAGCCCGCTAAGCTAACGATTTGACTCAATAAATACGGTCGTAAAGGCAAAATTTTGTTAGTGGTGTACCAAACTCTCGAAAACAGAAGGGAGAAAATAACAACAAATCTCAAAATTGAGTACACCAGCTTTACGGGGTCCGAAACAGAATCCGATAGTTCATGAACCAGGCCAAGTACAACGGGTCACAAAATACCGAAGCGACAAAGCGCAGGTGAAACTAAGGGTACACGCAAATAACGATTCAGTAACTGGAAGTAAGGAGGGACGAACTGCGTGGGGACAACGATAATAATCTTTTGGTAATGTATCGAAGCTGGCGCTCGTCGATGAACACGTTGTCGCGCGCGTAATTCGAATGACTTGGCCAACCCTTATGAAGAGGACTTCTAATTACTACCACGGGGACGTCGAATGCAAAAAAAGCGAATAACGAGAAGTTCATTAAAGTAGACGTGGGTTGATTTTGCCAGTTTTTCGCGTTACGAAACTATGGGACGCTGATTTTCACCAGTTTTATCTTTATTTTCGGTGGCGCACAATTACAACATTTTTTGGCCCGCGAGTAACCAGTGTACCAGTGAACAAGCATGAACGCTGCATGACCTCTGGATGCTGGAGGCCACGTTCGCCCGCTTTTCTTTATTGTGGCATTTCGTTCACTTTCTTGTTCATTATAAATGCTGCGTATATTCTTCATATACCGTCTTTTCGTTATGTACGTTTTTTGGGACAGTTTGCTGATATGTGCACCATGTATAATTTACCCGGTGTTATCGTTGTAATGCGCCCAGGGACAGGTATCTGGACCCACTTCTCTTTCTTCAAGATCAAGAAGCAAGTCATCTACATGCCAAGAACTTCCTGGTTCTACAGTAAGCTTTTTAACTTATTCAACCCGCATGGCCCCATGTGGGGCACCGCAAGAGTCAATCTCACGATCGCTGGTTTTCACCCTATATTTCAATTGAACGCTGTTTCTTGTCTCCAAACGCTTTGCTGTAAGCAGACGATGAAAAGCTTTAGGGAGTCATTCCAGACTCCGATGAAATCAGTCTGTAGTCAGATGTTGACTCCCCGAGCAACTGACGTAGGTAAAAACAAAACATCACCGAATGTAAAGTCCTGAAGAGTTGTCATAACAACGTGATCTCGTATCACGTTCATAATGCTAAACTCTGTGTACCAAAACAAGACAAATACTCGAAGTCGATTATCACATAGGATCTGAGTCTCTCCGTCAACTGTGGAATAATGGTATGCAAGGTTATTGATATCCTTAAATTCATCAATGGTAGCCTAGGCTGCCTAACCTTGGCAAAATTCTTTTTCATTTATTCCATTCTTGCTCGTTCATTATTGGAAATAGATATTCAAGCCTTTCTGCCTTACCATTTTGGGAATGTCTCATTGCTTGAACATGCTCCGCGCAGGATTGCGAAGCGAGTGAGTGACTTTTGATACCTGAGTTACCAGAGCAGACTTCAAAGTTTGAATTTGTTTAACCGAGAGTTTTGACGGACGAGGGAAGATAACTAATTACCCCACAACTTGTTAACCGACTCTAATCACCCTTGCTCACACATCTCACTTAGAAATATACACGCAAGTTCAAGAACAGCGCAACCGTTTGCTTTGCTGGCGTCATCCGTATGCACTCCGAGTGGTCCCCTACTAGAACGACCTACCAGAAGATGTAAACTTGATTTGGTTTCCATAGCTTCATTTTTGTTGCACATGGAAACAGATGTCCGTCCACATCGCATTAGCTTATATTGAAAGTTCCGTCATTCAGAATTGTCGAAACTTTAATCAAAGCAGAGTTTAGAGTCATGTCTTACGTCAACTCTTGCATGACGACCGACTTCACGACTCGTCGTACTTCGTAAGTTCTGTGCCTCTACATTCTATCCTAATGACTACCATTGGGAATTCAAAAATTTCCCTCCGTACTTCGTACCACTCAAGTCTTGTAGGTTTTGTCCTTGCTACAGACAACTGACTTCTCTTTCATCTCTAGTATTGTGCTTAGGAATTTGGACCGGCTATCTCTGTACATTGTTTCCGGCGTATCTCCACAACCAACGAACCCTATTAGAAATACCGGACGCCGACTCTACTACCTTCAAATATATGGCTCATGTCTTTCAGCAAGCGAAGACTGTTTCTCCCAATCCGGACCTTCAGAGGTCTAAAATAATCCACACCTCATGTTACAAACTGGGTCATCAATTGTTGGCATGGCCTGGCTGATGACAGTTTCTGCACAGTAGCCACGCTATGACAGTCTGAAATATTCTTCGGAAGAACAACATTTGGCTAGCTCCAACGTGACACTCAATCTCATGGTAGTGTATGATAACCATATCTATAACAACACCGCGGGATGGCAATATCATCAACCGATCACAGTACAATATCTCAGGCGAGAAATAAGACAACATTTATAATGACAGGCTTTAGTCGAGCCAGCGTACCCCGCCAACCCTTAGGAGTTTGCTTACAGTCCGCGCTAAATGCCCTCTGCTGCCCGGCTGAGCAATAAATTCACAAGACAGATTCAGTTCTAAGTTACCCTGGGGACCGAACATAATAGGACGTTGTCGACCAGCCTTCATACAAGTAAAATAATTCTCCAAACGTATTAACTCTGATATCGCACGAAGCAGGGTAAATCAAGGTGATTATTGTGGAGCAAAATACATGTACCAATGCACGATACTAATGCCAGCTTCTACCGGCATTTTCCTCAGTTCCAGTTATTTAGATTGGAGCTGCTTGGGTAGTTTGTCGGGTGATCACAAATTTTCAAGTCCCCACAGCAAGGTTGGACCATTCAGCCGCGCGTGTATTTTTTGAGAACAGGCATCGAAGGTTCCTCGTGAGGCTTTATCCAGCAGGTTTTACTCGGGCGGAACGTGTCGCCATTGACAGTTCTTAGTACAGTCGTGAATTGGTTGAACGCGGTTGGCTACACAAGTTACAAAACAACAAGAGATGTTTCTTAGTTTTTCCAACACGATGACGGAGTCTGTGCAGTGCGCGATGTTACCAGAGGTTACTTTGAGTTCGTTCATTATAAATCTCATAGAATTGATTATTTGTACAGCGACTGTATGTTATAACCTTGAGATAGACAAGGACCTTTGAAGTGCAACCCGGGATTTTCCTGTCAAGAAGCAGCAAAATATTCTGCCATCCCCTGAGATGTCTCGGAGATGGCCGACGGCCCACTGGTTTTTCACTGGTATTTCTATTCAAATGGTGGTTCACTTCCGACATTCGTGGCACATATGCACTTATGCAACCTCCAACTGAGAAGATCAAGAGAAGCAATGAAGCCAGCGGGTCGCACACCAAAGCGGTACAGGCCAACAGACACTTCTGAGTAAATGGCTTTTTCGGTAAAGACATGCAGAACCTCAGACAGTCTTTCGAAACGTGTCACTAGACACTTAGTGTCTTCTGATGATTCTGATGACCTAAGTTCAATGCTGTTGACACGGATGACCTCCGGACTGATTGAATATCTGCCAGTGCTTCAGTTATGTCAGACACTTATTTTACCATTGTGAATCTACCTAAGTGGAACACTCAACTTGAATCAGACGAGACACATGTCTGACGCCCTCAAGTATATCCATCAGTACCGGACAGACGTCAACGTAAAAATTCTCCTTTGAAGTATGACTAACCATTTTGCCAAATCAATGCCCGTTATCGATTCTAGTCTTCTTGAAGAAATACGATGCGTGGAAGGGCAAAGAAGTGGTACTGGAAAAATAGACCATCATCTCATGTATATCCAGTGGGTCCGACTAATTTATCTACCCACCGCAGGAAGTGCAATGCCCACAGGTCTCTTTCTGTAACCATCACATGTAGAAACACTTCTGTGCTTATTGACAAGGCGGAAGTGTTAAAAAATACCTACCAGTTGATTGGTTCGACCGGGCTCTTTTAGCAAGATTCGATCCGAAAAAAGGACTTATTTTGCTGTGTGGTAAAACACCGTATGCACCTTCCCAAGTTTATTCGGGTTCATCACCGAGTCGTAGAGTAGACGACACAAACAAACCGTCTCATCGTTACTGGTGTCAATTCTCAATATGTAACTGGTGGTCAAATGTGCCTGAATAATCTCGATGTTTATGTGCCGAACTGGCGTCGTACGAGTCTCCTTCATAGTAAATTCAGACGTTTCGGAACCATGCATCTGTTACCAGGAAAGCTTGCACTGTCAGACCGCCCCAGCAAGCTAACCACATACCTGCTAAGCTTGAGTGTATCGGCGGACTTTGCAATACGCGTTGCTCGTTAATCATTACTACAGTAAGCTCTTCCATCTGGTAGTCCACGCTTGACAAATTTTATGGAAAATATGCGCTGAACCAATCGTTTCAGCTCAGCATTTCGGCCTTTCTGTTTATCGATGGCGCCCAAAATGGAGCCCAAAATAATCAGGCACAAGATAGTTTCACAGTGTATGGCTGGCGTCCGCTCTCAGCCAGTTGATCTACCTCAAAATGTGTCTCCAGCATATTACTGTCTATTAGTAAGCTGATTTCACCTTTCACAAACTAAGTGAAAAAGAGACCGGTCAAGTAAGGCCAACACTGAACTCCCTTTCCGGAAACGGTTCCCGCTAATCCAACCGGAAAGCCCTCGATTGTGAAGTCTTTTTCAACCCTGGTCCTAATCCCGTCATCTAAAGACTCGAGTTCCAACTTTAACTTCTGACATTTTACGATATGCGTTTTATTTAATATATGAATGCTGAGGGTTTGCACGCTTCTTGAAGGTTCCAGTTGCTCAACCAGGTTAATTTATGAGAGAAATGACAGATCCGTTATCTGGAGAGGTATGTGATCTTATCGTCCTGATTGCACCAATTAATCTGTTGAGCACAGAGTGGTCGTTACGCAGCTCAACGTCTCCACGTCGAGTTCACACCTCCAAAGCACCCGGTTCTGAGTACACCAAGTACGTCGTCCTCCAAATAGAGGCCATGGAACCTGTATATGGACTCTACAATGCTTGGCCGCGTGGTATGGCGACTGGCAAACAAAAAATCATTTGAACTTCCCTGGAACCTTAAGCCATCCTTCTAATGACACGCCTTCAAGTCTGGCGCGTTGGCAAATCATGATCGTCACCAGATAGTACACGCTGATGTGGTTCACTTATTGCTCGGATGACGGCTTACTCGAGGAATATCCTTTGAGAACTATTGCAGAAACGCTGATGCGCTCCTGGACTGATCGGGCGACAAGTAGACCACGAAGCCTCAAGCACTAAGTTGGCGAGCTGCCCTGTAAAGGAGAGAAAGTACGAGGGCTTCCTTATCTAGAATTTCGACATTCAGCAGTAAAGACGTCAAGACCACTGGCAATATCTCACTTTGTCCTCAAACGGAGGGAGGTAGTCGTCCCGCTAACAATCCGCCTTATTTCAGGCAGCAGGTAAGGAATCTGAGCCCAAGCGAGAATGTTATGTTCCGGAGCATGGAGGAGTGGGTGTGACCTGATATCCGCTGCAGTACTGGCAAAACCATGATGCCCAGATAACTTTAAGGGTGTTGAAGTGGACTGGTCAGAATACATATTGTCTCACTTGGACCCCTTTGACGGATATAAACAAATATCAGATATCTTAAAGCCTCTCATATGCGGTAACATTCGGTGTCTCCAGG
This sequence comes from Paragonimus skrjabini miyazakii, assembly GCA_014338405.1. Classification (NCBI taxonomy): domain Eukaryota; kingdom Metazoa; phylum Platyhelminthes; class Trematoda; order Plagiorchiida; family Troglotrematidae; genus Paragonimus; species Paragonimus skrjabini miyazakii. Next base: position 65,675 of record JTDE01002668.1, read on the forward strand.
TTAGCCAGAGCCAGCCAAGACGGTGTGTATGAGTAAAGTTGTGTAAAGGTAGAATACTAGGTGACTTCTAGGCGCTCCCGAAACTGTCGGTAGCCTTGGTTGTAGTTCTGTGCAGGTCAAGAGCCCCTTGATGTGATATGAGTTTGCGTGCCATCACCAGAGGTTGACACCGGCAATGGATACGGTTAAAAGTTGACCATGATTTTTACAGCTTGTATTAGAGAACGCGAAATGGATGTAATATGACCGAGTTAAAAAAAAGTGAACCACATTAAGAAAGGCTGGTCGTAGAACTGGGTAACTCACTGAATGGACTCTAGGCGTGTATTTGATGATATACCAGAAACATGGCAGAAGTCCCGGAAAATGTCGGATCAGGTTAAAAATAAAGTTGTTGAAAACTCAGAGTTAGTCCAACCAATGGCTCTGCACTATGTTTCAGTCTAAACGCGGGATAAAACAAACCTAGTTGCTCGCCGGTGCCCAGTTCTCATATGTCAAAGCAGCGTTCACTTTTTTACAGATGGAACGTGAGCAGAGATTGACCGGCATCAACTAATTTTCCGACCAGGACAACATCCACGCTGTTGCCAGGTGTTTGGCTGTGGACTTGTTCGAACCCCTACCGACATGCTTCGGAGGTCTCTGAAAGATGGACTACTTGCAAAAGTGCGGAAGCCAGTAGTGTTCACTTCTACGTTCGGCGAAGGTAAACGGTCTGGAGCTCTCAACTATCGTTCAAAATGCCCAAGTGTGTGTTCAGTACGGTGATGAATCGGCTGGAGGTACGCAGTTTTCAGACTTAGTTGGATAATCTCATGCTCCTCAGTGAGAGGTAGTGTGGATATTGGACGGCGAAATCTGTGGGATATACCTGCTGCTTCCCAGATGGCAATGGATAAGGGCCAGAGTTAAAGACAAGGCCTCAGACGCCAGATCACTTGATTCTGACAATGCTTTCCACAAGGTCCCACACGTTCGTTCGTTTACCGAATTGAATGCGTAAGGCGTTAACTCGCCTTGATAGCAGACTTATTTTAATGGAAGTGATTTTCAGCCAGCAGCAACGAGCATCAATCAGTCTGGCTGCCTGCTCCGCGTGATGTCCCACAGGGATCAATAGTCAGATTCTTGTTTTTATTTACTTATCAACAACTTATTGTGCCAATTGTAGTCAGGCAGTTACCTTTGCTGATGGCATGAACTTGTGGAGGACCCTGTGCTCAGACTAGCGTAGAGGAGTTTCATAGCAGAATATGGACAAGGTGGTGGGGTGAAAGTTTTGAAAGCGTCTGCTTCTAAAACCGTGGAAATGTTTCGTCATACTTCTGGAAGAGGTCATGGATGTCAGGAATATGATGTCGACGGACAAGTGGTATCACAATGTTACAACGAACCATACCTCGGACTGTTAGTGTTTGTCGCTTTGAAACTAAGTTCTGCACAACACAAGCCTAAGTCAAAACTAGTAGATTGCCTGGGGCCATCCATAAATCTGTTGCTAAGGTGTCCAAGTAAGCCTTTTGTGTACAAGTCTCGCTGCACAATCTTCCAACACTAGATTACTGTTACGTGACTAGGTATATCAACGTGGAAGGATGCGGAAGGCAGCCACCGGCATGGTTGTTGCAGTAAGGGGTTTTCGCCAGAACAGGCTGCCAAATCACTTTAACGTGTATTTACAAGGTGCTAGTGACTCCACCGTTACCTTATTGTTATATGCCAGATTTTGCCTGGTGATATGGGAAATGAGCTGAAAGCAGGCTTCCTTTTGCTACTTAGGGACAAAGTTTGCGACCACCCGCCCGCGGTTCAAATGCAGCGGGCGGGATGACAGTGTCCTCTATATCTCGACCAGCCAATGATAGCTTGAATGTACTATCACCGCAGAGATCGCTGGCTCTCAATGACATAGCCCTGACGTGGTTCAAAGAAGCGCACAAAGCACGCTGGAAAAAGAAGAACAAATAACGTCATGCCTCTCCCGATTTCGAGACGCTCAGTACGGTTGTTGACTTCTGCCTCGATCACTGGACAATAACCTTTATTTAGTTTGAACAAAACCGTGAGAAGACGAACACTGGTAGATGCTAGCATTTCGTATTGGTTCGTCTATACCAAATAACCAATATTACGGGAACCTTACCATTTAACGTCTACAGTACTTGGGAGGTATGAACAAAGAAACCAGCAATAACAATTACGTCCAATCGTGTGATCTGAATGACGCTCACTGCGACTTAGGACCATGGTAACCTCAGGTTCACAAATAATTGTTTTTGAACACGCAACACAGGTTTGAACCGGTTTATCGCGACGGCTTTAGCAAATTTTAGAAACCGTGGGTCGTGGTGGCCTACTACGATGGTGAAGGCTGAGGTCAGGTCCACGTTGTGGCTAGTTGACAGGATGTGTCGTCCGATCGTCGAAGCTGGGGGCTTACGACACTTTGTGACTGCAGTGTCCAGTTTTGAGACCTGTTTGTGAACCCACTTAGTTGTCGGAAATGAGACATGTGGTTCATGGTGTTCAACTACATGCCTACCCATCTAATGGAAATCTGACCTGCAGGTGTTTACAGTGAGGCTGCGTTAAATATCTTCAGATACCTGGTTGGCCGTACTGTCCGCACCACAAGCCGACTGGGAAAATGCGCGATCATGTTCGATTATAGCATTTCTTCAACCCGGTCACTGATAACTTTCGATACACTGATGGATGCAGCGTTATGTGGATTCGCCTAGGAGTGTGTGGCTAAAACGCAATTGCAGTGAGAGTTATTTGGCACTTTCTCCCATGCAACACTGTCATAGTCACAAACCTAGGAAATTTCTAGGAATGCGGTGTTTCTTCGCCTCCTCATCAGGAGTGGCTATTATGCACGCAAGTTGGACTCTCCACCAGTCTCCCAAACAAGGTGGAGGCTGAATCTTTGCATCCTCATAGATGATGGCACAGCGGACTCACCATCACAAAAGGCAGTCATTCCATGGACACAGCGGTTACCAAACCAGCACTTGGACCGCTCGTTGTAGACTTCCGATCCTAGTTGCCACTGGATGAAACAACCAACAGATAGATCTACAGTTCGGAACTTTAATTAAGCCGATCTTAATGGTCTGTGAGGCTACTCGAATCGCCGTTTTTTCTGGTAGTTAGAACATTGGTGACGTTTTTCGTAGCTTAGAATGTGGGCATGCTTACTGAAATGTTCTTCAGGCTTGGTATCTATTTTGCAACCTAAATGCTAACCTCGAAGGGCATCTTCAGCCATCCTTGGTTGTGATTAGAAGATCCCAACTCAACATGGGTTTTAAAATACAGTTCAAAATGAGGGAAATTTATCCATTTCACACAGAGTGCAATCTTTCTCACCGCACTTAACTCTTCTACTAAACTTACGTTGTCTCCATGGTGACCGGATCCGTCTACCCGCGAAGCAAAGCTTACTGGCAAATCGGAGGACCTGCCCGTTGCCCACATTGCCTGAGACAGGTGTAAACTAGACATCTGTGAAAACACTGAACTTATAGGAAAAAGTCCTGTTGATGAACTGCCGAGAAAATATTTATCGATTAAACGTGTGTTGATTGTGAAAGAGGAAGAATTCACTCTCTCCCTCTTGCAAGCTAATGGAGCGCTTGTTAAAAGGTGTGCCACCTTCAAACCCCCTTGAGGAAGGAATACTTTTTTGTACGCAGCATGGCTTTATTCGTAGACTCTCATGTGTAACAAACGTACTCGTTTCCACAAGTAGCTTGATGGAAATTGAAAACAGTGGTCCCACCTCGGATGCTATCTTCATCGAGTTCGCCATGGTTTCTGACCACGTCCCAGGCGGTCCTCTAATGCACAAGCTTGAAGCACATGATTCCCGAAGAGAGGTTTCTCGTTGACCTGCCACCTTCCTTGATGGTTAGTTGGTTAGAGTTAAAACAAAGGATGACCATCCATCTCCCACCCAGAGTACTGCGGGTGGTCCTCAAAGTTCAGCGCATAGCCCTCTTTTGTTACTCACTGATATCAAAGACCTTCTCGGCGGCATTTCCAGGAACGCTTCTATCTACGCTCACGACCCAAAATCTTCCAGTTGACTGCAAGTCAGTTTTGATTCACATAAGTGGTGGTTAAATGATTAACGCCTCCTTTCAAAATAGAGCAAGTGTGCACATACGTCACTCGTTCGAAACTCTGGCGATTCCTTCGTAATTCTTGGGACACTCAGCACGGTTAGCGGAAGCAAGATATGAATATCTGGATGTTTAACTAACGCTTTATGCATCCTTAAGACATCGCAGAGAGAAAACGACTCTCCGCTTTCGATACCCTGAACGGACCTTTCAGCGATTAGGCAAGTAAACGTTTTAAACGCTGTGTGGTTCACATATGACAGCTATTTGAGTAAGCCAACAAGGAATTACATGCCTATTCGAAGAGTGGCGTACCCGGTGTTGAGCTTGTCTAATGGGCAGCCGGTGAATTAATCCAGAAATACCACATATGTGTCCAGATTGGATATTTTCGATTTGTTTCGGCGGTTTCGCAGTAACCTGATTTTCGCATGTGCGGTCCTCAGAGTAGGTCTCATAGAACAGCACTTCGCCGTACTGAATAATGGTGATTGGCAAGGACATGCCAAGAAGCCGTACAACCTCCGTTTCCGGGGTCTTCCCAATCAACAATACTTTCCCTACAGAGCCATCAATCACGTGGACAGCCTTCTTTCTGAAATTCTTATGGAAGCTTCTAGAGGTTGCCTTCCATGCACCGCCTGACTCCTACTGATGTAAGATACAGTTGGGTTGATCATTTCACTCTGCTCCTCGTGCTTTCTTTCATTTTTGAAGACGGTTTTATATCCCCTCCCCAATGAACGTATTTCAGGTCAGTCAGCACCCGCTTGATATCGAATGGATGAAATCGACTGATTCCGGATACCTTGGGGTTCCAGCATCTAACTCATGCATAAATAGGTGAAATCTCTGGCATACCCTGAACACATAATTTTCGTTCTTGTAATGTAACACAGCCTTCACAACCACCTTATATGCGCAAACCTTTGGCCTGAAGCAGACGCTTATTTATTATCAAAGATGTCGGATATTGAAGAATGCCACCCTACCCTAAAAGTTCGTATCTTACATTTCAGTTCTCGCACCTCCGCAGCCGCTGATTCAACTTTCTCAGTATGCGACTCGGTGAAAACCCCCATAACTTATTACCCAACGTTGATTATATGTATTTAGGCCTGTTCAATAGATCCATCTTACGCGTTCAGGCTATAAAGCATATTCTCAGTTATTGAGCATGGTGAAACCGCTTCGGCGTTGTACCTGTCGCCTGAAAATTGTTAAACAACAGCATCTCGTCAGAATGCCGTAGATTATTCCGTTTTCCACCAGCCAGAGGGCGATGCTTATATCTTCTAAACGTCACACATTAGGGTTCATTGATTAATCGATGACAAAATCAAAAGGACGGGCTTCGGGGCAAACCCCTGTATGTACTGAAATCGCCAGGCAGTTCACGTCATTTCTCAGCCTGTGTTGAATTATGGGAATGAAGAGCCAACCGTTTGCTCACAGAATTGTTTAGGGGACCTCAGTGGTTGAAAGACTCCGGAGACGTAATTCGACTAGGTGAACTGAATGTCTCCCAGTAATAAGGAGAACTGACAATCGTTGGTCGTGATAGGTATGGAGCTGCTGCAGAATTTGGCAGAAAGAGGAAATCAGTGCATCTCTAAGATTGAGGTAACACCCAGCTCGTTATTCTCCAGCGTCTGCTACCTAGTTGTACTAAGCCAACGATGCGTTATGGGTGCCGGACATGAAACAACGACCGGTGCCAACATAATGTCCCCATAATTTCTAAAAGAGGGTATTGTATTACAAGTCCGCGGCAGCGTCAACTGAGAATCAGAAGGCCAATCGAAATTAGCGTCAAATCGTTCTGCATAGCCTTTCATCCCCATGGCCTCACAATCGATTTGCGCCGTTTGCGGTACTGATATATTCACTGACAGACGGACGCCATGGGCCAGTAGTACAAACAAGGTTGAGGATTCCGCCAATGCTTCCTGAGGCGGAAGCGGCTGCCATTTCCTTAATTTCCGCCGTGATCCAAGCCCCAGGCCAGCCGACCAGGCTACACTTCAACTTCCAACGACTGTCCCATTTATGTTAATAACCTACGTCTGACATCAAACAACTTCTCGGGTTTCTCAGGAATCCATTGTAACGCGTGTTGCACACTTGCATTATAAGTAACCCTTGAACTTTGACTACAGCACTATTAAGATCACCGGGTTGAGAAATGTTTGGTTTTCTTTCTAGACCATTTGCTACTGATGGTTTGATTGATTTCTCAACAGCCGGTTATTGCTGTCTACGAGTTGTTGCCGAACGAAATTAAAAGCAGTATGACAGCGTTCGAGCATGTGACCCCATTTCACGTGAGCTAGATTCAGTACAACTGTTCCGAACAGGTCAATGTCACCTAAAACTAACAGACACGTGGTTACCTGTGACCAGGCCAGTATTTCAGAATAGCGGCATCAAGTATAACAGTGACGATCACGATGTCTAACTCTTGAACTTACTGGGCTAGACTGTGCTCTACACACAGTCGCGACGGTCATCAACCATTTTAAGCGTCATGTATTGTCAGTCCTAGGCTATTATCTAAAAAAGCTTGACCTCAGCAAAATAATACAGCTGGCCGTTCGTGCTCCCGGTAAAACTGGTTTTGTCACAGTGTACCTACTTAAGGAGACAGACCATACCCAAATGAAAGTCCTTGAAACCAACCTTTCTGCAGTCGGTTACACTACAACCGGATAAACAGAAGAGATTTTCAAAATACGGTTTGTGGAGACAGACCTGATGGAGCGCACCGAGGAAACGGCGCAGTCTACGGCTAAATAGAATGTCATCCATCAGCACGGCTGTGAACCGGTGCACATGCTCCTACCTGACTTGCTGCGGCCGCCATGGGGTCACCTCCACATAAATAGACAGTATCAGGTAGGAAAGCTGGTGTTATCATTTCAGTATGCTAACTTATGTTATAAAAATTAGTTTTGGAAATATAGCAGAAATCGATATTCAACAAACCTAACGTCCATGCAGGAGCGGCCTGTTGGTCTGTCTGTTATGGAATTCGGCTCTTGGAAGCATCCCTAAATGTCCCCACTTTTGTTCTAAACAAGTGTTGAGAGAAGTCTGAGGCCGCATGATAAGACACAGGACTTACTGCCATCATGTTACTGTGATTATTGTGATCTTCTGTAGGAACCGCAGAGTAGTCACTAGATGTGGAAGTGGGAAGGGGCTTGGGAGCCAAATCTGACAGAATAGTGAGAGAGATGTCAACAGCAGCTCATTTTCGCCTATCTACTCTGCTGTGCGCAGCAGATGAGTCGACGTCGTTCAGAATGAGACATGATTGATGTGGTATGGAGTAGCTGAGGTTAAATATACCCACCGTCGTATGAGGGTGGTATTTTTACCATGAAGCCCAAACCCCGGGCAGAACACCCTAACGGTTAACGCGTTGAGTCGATGCTGAAGGGCAGGAAGCCAACTGTGTACTTCACCGGTGTGGTGTCTCAAGGTCGAAACAGGTTTGAAACGGCCACGATTCATGATTTGACGGTAGTCGCCTGAAGTTTATACAGGGACACCATTCATAAAAAGATTATGCCAAGCTCATTTTTACCACTTGGAAATGTACTTCCCAACAAGCCACTGCGTGATGTTTGGAATGCAAATTATCCATGACGATGCTGAAAGACGGCTTTTTCAAGATGCTTTTTGAGGGCATTGAAGATAAGCATTATGTATTCTGAGTGCTTCAAAAACAATTTTCATTATATTCTGTGTGTTATTCGTCACTATTTTTCATAAACGTTGTTCACAACTTAAGTCAGTAGGAAGGAGCAACTATCAGGGTAGAGACGTACGGCGTGCGTGGACCTTGTTAATAATTTAAATCAATCGACTTCATCCAGTGCTCAGTCTGAACGCCAACGACTTAATCCTCCTGATGCTTCAAAATCACGAATATATACAGTCTGTCAACTCCACTACTGCACTACTGACGAGTTTTAATGAGAGGAAATCTTGAGTCTTGTGCTCTTTTCTGAAACGGGCCGACTGGAAAGTCTATGGCAATGCGGAAGCTGCGCCCAATTGTGGGTGATGTTCAAGTTGATAATTTTTGTTAGTACCGCAGTGGAAGAGTATCAGTCGCATCTTGCTTCGGTTTTTAGACGCACTGAATAGCATGGTTGCCGCGTCAACTCCAACAAACGCTTATTATTCTTGGAAAGTATTCAATACCTGTGTTTTATTACTGACCAGAAGGGTTGTAGGTTCGACCCAGAGAAGGTATATGCTATCAAACAAATGCCCACACCAATAGATAAGATTAGTATGACGTCGCTTCTAGGCTTAGTAAACTATTACAATAAGTTTGTGCTCAGTGCATGATGTTCGTGCACCGTTGAACCATATACTTACAAAAGGTTGCCCAGAGCTGTGGTCGGAAGCCTGTCAGAATTCGTTTTTACGTATCAAACAAACTGTTACCTCCAATTTGGTTTTAACCCATTATGATCCAACACTAAATAATTGTTGCAGCGGACGCATCAAGGCACGGCATTGAAACAGTTATTCTGCACAACTTTCCCGATGGCTCACAAAGAACGGTCTAACACCTTTCGCGCAAACAAACTTCGACTGAGAATCACAGCCAAATAAAAAGTAGTGCTCGCGCTCGTACCTGCTATTAAAAAAATTTCTCAAAATTTTGCACGGACGTAGGTTTACGTTACATACATACCATAAGCCTCCTCTCTCGGTTTTTGGTACAAAAAGGGTTATTGTGGATCACATCGCCAACGGATTACAGCGGTGTCTATGATGCTATTAAGATAAAATCTTGAAATCCGGTTTGGGAAAACATCGAGTTTTGGGCAGGCCGATGATAATCTTGAGTATCTTGTCACTTGGCAAAAGAGACAGTCACAATGTCTGATGAGAACTCAGCAATTTTGTCAATATCAACAGATGATGTTCACAAAATGTTTTCAGACCCACTCAGTAATCTACCATTAACTGCCAAAATGATGGCAACGACATGGGAGGAGGATGCTTTGTTACAACAACTCATGCACTGCCTTCAGAATCGTTGGCCAACTGGTTAAATAAATGAGAGATTGAGGCGATTTTTTCGTCATAAGGGATTGCTTGCGGTAATCAACAGTTGTTTGGTGTTAGCAGACAATGTGGTAATTCCAACAGTTTTACAGCTGCGCGTATTAAGGCAATTACATTCGGGCCACCCTGGTATCAGCCGCATGAACTTGTTGGCTGACAGTTACATTTATTGGCCAAAAGTCAACAGTCGAGTCAAAAACTTGGTTCCATCTTGCAGGGATTGCACAATAGCGGCAGAGATGCCCGTTAACTCTCAACTATAATCGTGGCCGAAGGCTGACAAACCATGGTTCAGGATTCACCCTGATCCTGCGGGCCCATCAAGCGAACTTTTTTATTCATTTGCGGTCGGTGCACACCCAAAATGGCCAGAAGTTTTCCCATGCGAATGGCTATAACATCAATAGCCATTCTTCATATTCTACAATTATTAGCTCAAGTTTGGTGATAGACAATAAGCTACAGTTCAGTTCGGCTGATTTGCGAGTATATTGTTTGAGCAACGGCATTCATCATGTAGTCACGTCAGCTTATCACCCAAAGTCTAATGGCCAGGTAAAGAGATTTGTTGATACTTTGATACCCTGAGTTCCCTTAGACCACTTCATTAGAGCAGAAAGAAGACATATATTGCGATATGTTAACATTTCATTTACTCTCATCAGTCGCAAACGTAAAAAATGCAGGTTATATACATCATACAAATAAGGACAGGCAGGGGTTAGACACGCATACACGCGCAACAAGCAGTATGTAATCACGACCATGGCAACCCGATAGGTTGCCTCAACCACTTTTGTGCACACAACGTCGGTTGGTAAGTTCGGATGAGCATCGCTTCACAGAAAGCTAGTAGCTTCGGGTTTCGATTGCGCAACAGTATCTTAGATGAGTTTAACGGGTCAACTTGGTGACCCGTTGTCATGAGGTGTTTAGCAATCGATGATGTTGGATTTCGAGCCGTAAGTGCAACAAGTTGAGGCTGGTGCGTCATCTGTTGTTTCAACCATTTCGGAATGTGTTTGGCGACTCGCTGAGATAATTGTCGATCTGTTCTGCCTGCGTAAATGTCACTGCAACTACAAGTGAACTGGTAAACAACATGAGAGGCAGAAGAGTTTGGCAAGCTACATTCGCGATTTCGGAGAACTGCTCCTCTGGTGGTTTGAAATAAGCGCAACTGCGCAGCCGCATACGTTCGAGCCAGAGCAGACTTTAATTTGTGCTTTATGTCGTTGGCTAACATGGTCACCTTTGAATGGCAAGAATAAGAAAACATCCTTCTTTTCAGCTGTCAGTATGGGCTTGTATGCGTGTCTAATCCCTGTCTGTCCTTATTTGTTTGATGTATATAACCTGCATGTTTTACGTTTGCGACTGATGAGAGTAAATGAAATGTTAACATATCGCAATATATGTCTTCTTTCTGCTCTAATAAATTTGTTGATACGTTTGAGGAAGCGTTACGAAAAATGGAAGAAGAACATAAATTAGAGGAAATTATTGATGTTCTTCTGAGAACCCACCGTTCAGTGGCTAACTCAGCGACACCTGAACAACAGTTACCGGCAGGAGCATTGCTGGGGCTATAGTTCGGAATTCCACTTAACGTCGTGCGATCAAGATCAACTTAACAGAGAGAAATAGACGATTACAGCGCAATCCAACACACATCATGGAGCACACTCTCGATTTTTCCGACCGAGAGAGATAGTCTATGTGCGGAATGTGCGCAACACTGGAGAAGTTTGTCTACCGGGCACGACTGTCCGTAGTACGGGTGAGTTTGTCTACGGAGTAAGAGTTGAAAACTTCATCTGGACGCGTCGTGTCGATCACTTGAGACAGCGAGCTGGTGATAGCCAGGAATGTCAACGCACCGACAATCAACTACTCACCGATATATTGTTAGGTATACTCTCGCTAACGCCAACATACCAAACACTACCAGTCATCTCAGACACTTCGCATCTTTGCAGATCAAATTGTATGCATCAATCAATCAGACAATTAAGTGTTAGCCCCAGTCAACATTATTGTGATATGCGAGCGAGTCGCCGTTGTTGAAAAAAGATATGTTGCGGACGCGTCCTCACTACTGCAGTTGGTTGATGTACTTTTATCCTATGGCCTGCCCATTTGTCTTACCAGCCGTCGGTGACCTGGCTGAACACGATAAATCAGCTTCCGTTTTCTGACTGGTTGAGTATCAGACTGACCATATTTGTGGTTATCATGGCACATTCGTTTTGGTCAACCATTCAGTGGCATAAATGTAGTGTACGTCGTCAGGTTTGATGTTGAGAATCCACACTGCCGATTTGAAGTAAGCGCAAACCAATTCATTACTGAAGACTGTTAAATTTGGTGTTGCTGACAGTCAACTTATTGCAACCGATTTTCGCAAGGCAACTATCCGTCTCACGGAATTCGCCTTCAAAGTCGTTCAAAAGGGAAATCGGTCCTGTTGGTGCGAATCCTCGATTTTTAAATATTTTTGACATTTTAAAATCGGAATTTCAGATAGAATGCTTACAGTACATCAATTGTAATTAAACGGCGTTAACGGAAAAATTGAAATACATCGAATAAATCCCGAAAGTGCTGGTATGGTAACGAAATACGTTTTCACCATTTTCACGAAAATGATCCGTTATTGGCGGTAACTCACTTTTTCAAGTCTTATAAATGCGATCGTTGTCCTTTTCAAGATGAAATACGCCATCCTACAGCCTGAGAGTGCTTCATTTTGCGGCGTTTTAATGATACGGTCGAAATGAAAATATATGACCATACAGTGTTGTCATTGCACTTCAGCAAGACCACTAACACATTTGATAATTAAACATATATGGCAACATTTCCAGCTTCTTAGTCTAAACCATATTTATACTATTTCTTCTTGTTTGCAAGATTCCTGGTAGCTACTGGTCGATTGAACGTTGCTCTTTGAAATGGTTGAAATTGGCGCTACCATGTGGTTGTTTCCGTCTTCGGTGAATATGGAACGGCATAAGAAAAGGATATCATGTTCCACTCTATCACCTAGAACCTTCAGACGTAAGTTCTATCCACTCTACCGCCTTGTTTCAAACTAGGTTGAGGTTGCGCGGCGTTCATACGGAGCTATATACGGAAACAGATGAAATTAAGCTGCCTGCCGATCACCGGGAAGTATACCTCTCAGCCAGTCAAACTATGATGTTTAGAACGCCAAGTATCTATCGCGGTGAAGAAAAATACTCCAATCATAATGACAACCAACTAAATCAAAGATGATGACTGCCATATACCCCAAACGCTTCAAATACAGGTTTTCCATCATTCCCCGCATGTGTTCGTTCTCCAACTTGTTCATGGTAAAAGTGGTTCGGAAGGAGCAGCTATTAGTGTGAACATATACTGCCTACTCAGACGTTGATCATAACTTGAGTCAATCGGGAGGAGCAGGTACCAATGTGAACGCATACTGCGGGCTGAGACGTTGTTGATAGCCTAAGTCAATCGGGTGGAGCAGCTACTAGTTTGAACATGCACTTCATACCCAGACGTTACACATAGCTTAAGTGAATCGATTTGAAGCATCTACTCGTCTGAATGCATACTCAGGCGTCCTTCATAGCTTAAGTGAATCAGGTTGGAAAAGCCATCAGTGTGAACGCATATTGTATGCTTAAACGTTGTTGATAGCCTAAGTCAATCGGGTGGGGCAGCTACCAATGTGAACATATACTGCACACCCAGACGCGGATCATAATTTCAGTCAATCTGGTACAACAGGTATCAGTGTGAACGCATACTGCATGCTAAGACGTTATTCACAGCTTACGTTAACCAGGTTGGAATAGCCCCTAATGAGAACGCATGCTGTGTTCTGACACCTTATGTATGTGCCAGGTGATCGGCGCCAAGCTAGTGACTTCATTCCCTGAATAAATCAGAATCGGCAATGTTTGATAATGACTCCAAGTATATCGTACTATATACAACTGTTACGTGCGATACAAGGTGGAGAGCAGTTTGACGAGTTGGTTCGTGGAATTTTACTTTCCTGGTATGACTATGAAGTGGTACCTGACGAATAGCCTTGTTCCTACTCTTGCGATAGACTGAAAGTGTGATATATATAAGCATATACTGCAACCGGCTTACTCAAACATGTCCTTAATATTTCTTGCTTATACAATTCGTTTAACTTCGGAAACGTTGAGGCGGGGATCTCAAAAAGGATGATAGGCCGGCAATAAATTGACAAACCTGCTGATACCTACCGGTAATGAAACCCAAAGGTAGTGGCAGTCCTCATAAGAAAAAGTGAACAACATTCGTCCCAGCTGCCTGTAATCGATAGACCGTGAATATCTGTGTTTACTTTCAGTTGTAAAATATTTCGTAACTATAGAAGTTGCTGAAAATTTGTGACATGTTGCAGTTCCAAAAATCTTAGAATTCTGTTTCCCCAAGATTTCTTTGTTCTAATCTTCCGATGACGTATACATGAAATTTGCTGTAGTTCAATGGCATGAGGATTAATGGAAAAGTAGCGCATGGTCGCATTCTACGTTATTTCGGAGAAGTGAAAGTAAAATTTAACGAAAATAGATGTCATAGACGTGGAAACATGCTTTTATTTGAACTTGGAGGTAATTAAGCAGGAAAGCGTGATTATAATTTCCAACCGTTGTTGGAACATGAATACTGAGGTTTTTACTAAAGTACATACATGAGGAACGCCTATAAAGCTACTTCAACGTAGGACACTGCACAAAAACTGGACAAGTAAGTCGTGTTTATCAGTTATATTCACCATGCCTTACCATTCGCCGGTACCGCTGTTGTTGACTTTTCAATGAAATTAAGATGTACGCTGGAATAAAAACGAGGTGACCTGCAGAAAGAATGAGATTGAAGAACACTCCCAGCTAGAAAGATTACGACACTTAAAACGGCAATTGTTTAGTTCGCCGGTATTGTGCTTCAAGGCCGAAACGATTTAAAAACGGCCATTTAGGCGCGAAAGGAGATTTTTCAAATTTTTCATGAAATATCAAAATGCATATTACGGGACAAATACAATTTTCATCGAGTATAATAAGTGTGCTGCAGTGAGAAAAATAAGTTATACCTAAAAATTGTTCATATTCGCACTTTTGTTGAGAAAAATGTGCCGCCATTTTTTTAAACAAAAGCATCATGTTGGCTTTTCTAATCGATCTTACGTTCTGAAAATGCTTCTATCGGAATTTTCGTGGTGGAGTACGTAATCTCAATGCGCATAAATGCTCAATTTCGCGTGGTTTTGGGGATGTACTGTAGTTTGCAACTTTCGACAGCTTTGCGTTTGCATTGAATTGTACAAGAAATACCACAGTAATTCCTAATGCGTTACGCTGCCACGGTCGTTTGCCATGTATTCACCTGAATTATATGTTCAGCCTGGTTCCCTTATAGCATTTCCGTTGAAAAAGTGTCTACGTTATCACCTGGTTGTTTCTACCTACGGTATGGTGTTTAACATGGGTAACACGTCCCACTCCATCATTAACAACGTGCGTATTGTTTTGTTTATTGCTCACCGACTATGGTTGGATGTAGCTTGCCATGTGTGTGTAAGTCAACGCTCACTTTTCTGAGAAATGATGACCAACTTTGATGCTCGTTATTTATCCGAAGAAAACATTGATTCCCACTTCTACCATTTCAGCTACAACCTTTCTATTTTCGTATCATGTACGCTTATGACGCCGACGAATGTTTGTCTATGTTTTCTCCGGCCGCAGAACTCACCGACGACTGCTAGTATGTTGCCTCAATTTTGGCCAGAACTGAAGGGGATCATTATAACTTACCCCCAACTGTCTAAACACACGTTCATTTTGATTTCTGTCGTGTTCTTCTTATCAACGTTGATAACAGCTTCAGTGAACTGGACGGAGCAGCTGCTAGTATGAACGCATACTACATACGTAAGCGTTGATCATAGCCTGGGCAAACTGGATGGATCACCTACAGATGTGGACGCATACTACATACTTTAGCGTTGATTATAGCTTGGGTGAACTGGACAGAGCAGCTATTGCTGTAAACGCATATACATACTTAGACGTTAGTCATAGCTTAGGTGAACTGCACGGAGCAGCTAGTAATGTCAATACATGCGGCATGATCATGCGTTGGTCATAGTTTACGTGAACCGGACAGAGCAGCTACTAGTGTGAACGCAAACCCTTAAGATACTACGTAATCTGCGGCCGGCTTTCGTTGATCGGCTCCGAGACGGCCTTCCTGTTTGCAAACCTCGTGACCTAATTCTAGTTCTGAAAAGTTCAGAAAAGTTACTACGACAGCCTCTTCATCGCACATACCCTAACCACCAAGGCTGCAACTTCGTATTCTAAACATGAAGTACAAACACGCTGAGGAATTTATCTTCCTCGTGTAGTGTACCCGTCCGGCGCTGAAATGTCATTAACATCAGGCCACACTGATGACCATTGGTCTGACAGCAGCGGAGCTCTTAGGATTGCACACCGGGATCTTAGATGGGGCGTATGGATGGGTGTGTGCGATGATGGGGCTGTCGTAGTAATTGCAGTGAGCTCAACATCCGAATGTGATGCTATGGATTCCGTCGGAAGGTAATTTCTTTCAACTGTTCTGCATTTTTCAAAACGGAATTCGAAATGTGCACTTACCAGGGGACTGAGGTTGAAGCTGCTTGCAGCAGAATGGACACTCTTTTAAGTCTGCTATTTGTATACATTTGGAGTGAAAAATCAGCTAATCGGCATCACATCAATAACTGTGCATCTGTACGGGGTCACCACAGTGTCCACATGGCAAGCCAGATTTAGGCTTTTTCACCCGCCTCGGTTGAACACCGTTCGCAGCCGAACCCATAGGGGAGTCGTATAAATGCAAGCCAGTTTTTGCGCGTTCCACTATCTTACTGGCAAAATCAATGGTGCTGTTAAAGCAAGTAACCGCCGTGCGGTTGTTGGAGTCGTGCAGTTTTTGAAGTACATGATGAAGGGCTTTATAGTGACGGTTGAAACTGGCTGCAGCAAACGGCCGAAACAGCTGGCCTACCAATCGTCGAATTGGCAAGTTGTACTCTGCGATCCACCGCTCATGAATGGGGGCGTGAACTTCATAAAGGGAAATGAAAACTACAAAAGAACTTACCGTTGGGGTAGAAATGTTTCCAAAACACCGAAAGAATGTGTATGCATGGCAGCCACATTGTACGGTAAAATGTTCATTCACATGTGCCCTCAACGCTATTCACGCAAGTATCGCCATCATGTTGCACACGAGGCTACAGTGTTCAAGGTGATTTATAGAGAACCGCTTACCTTGCACTCTGATACTGTTTCGAAAGGGAGTCGTGGAGTCCGTCCTTTCAGATATTTTTGGACAAGATGACTTGCGAACGTGGTCATTCTGTGAAAAATGTTCTTCACGTACCAGTCGACATCGACAACCTCACGACGATCGCACCCAAAAGTCGTTTGTATTTCGTACTCTCGCATCACTCACTGTGAATTCATATTTTCTGCATGGCTACGGCTAGGAAGTCTCTTAGATGCGTCCTCTTCTTCAACCGTCCGTTTGCGTTTTCCAGTCCATTATCCTTGCAATTGTCAAAGTGGACAACATCGCTCCGTGCATGGATGGCTCTCTTCGGTTAGATGTACAGCCAACTACACAGCAAATAATTCGGAAACTTCTTATCTGTTCGACCGAGGATATGCAAATCACGTTTGAACCTACGGTAAACAATGTAACAGTGCAACTTACTCTTCCTCATTGTCTGCCATAGACGTTCGGTGGAAGAGATAAGGACTGCGAAAAGAGTATGCCTTTTAACAAATATGACAGACGAATTTTGCCCACTTACATGCTTAAGTACGGTATCACGCACTTGAAAACAACAAAACAGGATGTCGTAACCGAACGCTACGTGTTGCTCTCATTTGCGCAGCCATCTTATCCATTACAAACACTTTCACAGCAAGTTGATCACCCATCATTTCACGAAAAATTTCGAAAAGTCTAAGTAGTGATGCATACTTTCCACTACGAACGTAACCGTATTGCACGGGTCGGCCATGTCCCATACCGTCTGTCACGAGGAACTGATATAACTTCCAGCTTCTAAAGTATGAGGAAATATACAATGACATACTTGTACCTCTGTGTCCCGTGGGTGGCATCCACATTCACAATATGCGAGAAACGTTGGAAAGGTTCGACCTGCGTTTGTTGGGCAAAGCAGATATGCATATATCTGTTGCCGTTATCCCGCAAAGTGTACACTACAACTATCTCACCAATCACCGACAGCATTTCTTCAAGGCTCTCTAATGTTCCACGACCAATCTTACGTAACAGACTCACTTGACATTGCAGGCTTTAACTTGCGGCGAATGTTTCCAACGTCAGTGGTTGAGATAAACTTCCGTGAACATCCACTACATATTGCTTAGTGTCAACAGTTGGTGTGTTTTAGTGGAACAGACTCCTGCATTCGTTTAATTAACTGACGGTGAGTCCACGATTCGTAGGATGGGAATCATATAGCACAGGATTGAGAGGATGGCTGTGCTTCAACTCGAAAGAGCTCACAGCTAGACACGCACCTCGTCGGACCACATGAAATCGTGACCTGCAACATGTGTGGCGAGAACTGATTTGTTAAGACAAACAACAATTAACCCACTAGACACGTCGCACATCCCTGCATGCACTCCTACGCCTTTTGTACTTCATACAACGATAACAAATCTGCACAGTTTCCAGGAAGCCATATCACTTCACCTTATCGTACTTCAAAGCAGTTTTCGACCTACGGCTCTTCTCACGAACGGAAATAACGCCCACCTCGTCCACGTACCTCTGAAGACACTCCTGAAACCGTGAGAAAGTGCAAAATTCATGATCTTCAAACATCGCCTCAAAAGTCGCTATATAATCCATCTCCTACAAATAAAGAATGAACAACTGAAAATAAATTGACAAACCAATGATAAGCGTGAAAAAATAAATTGAAACCAACTCTAGCGTTCTTGTGTTAACATTGCCACCCGCAATCGGCCAAAACAACAGCAACAAGAGTGGGTATCCCTTCATACATAAATAAGTTGTAAAATCACGTGAAGCAATGGTTTGGGAATGTTTTAGTAAAATGGTACAAATGAGTTTCCCAAATGATATAAGGAAAACCGTGTATTTCATATAACCGACCTTCACTGAGTCTAGGTTGTGCCTGAATGGTCCATTATATGTAAATCACTTCCTTACGGTGAATCAGCATGGCGGTGAACAATGAAAACGTGTTCCGGAGTATATTCAAGGAGAAGTACTTCAACTTTGGAGAATACATAGAGAATATAGTCAAATTTCAATGGGAAACTTGCACCAGTTTCTTCGTAGACAGTCCTCACACGGCGGCAAGTGCCATGAAACACCGGATAATAGAATTGCCGCCAGGCTGTCCGTACGGAAGTGCAGTGTATAAATGCGTACATTTTAAACGTAGGACCGTAGCTGGCAAACGGTAATATATTGTTATAGCGTAATTATGTTACATTTCAGATTCGCTGAGTACTGTTGCAGGGCCTCGTGGGTAGTGCACTATTGCTGTGGTGCATATCGTTTCGAAAAGGCACACTTGGAACACTCACACGACTTTCAATTTGGACGGGCTAGTGTATACCCCAGAAATAGGCGTCTGCCGATAGCCGAAGAACAACATGTGTTAGAGACGATGGAAAGTTTTAAAAGTACGCGAGAGGCAAAGATGTACGTTAAAAACACACTGGGGATCACGATGAATTCGAATGACTTACGCAACCTACGTAAAAACAAGGTATGATGGATCCTCGTGATGAGATTGTTAAGTTGCGGGACTAATTGAAATTAGAAGGACAGTATTGGTTTTTGATAGAGAAGAAATTCTTCCGGGTTGCCTTCTTTGTTTCCAGAGGTTCGTTCCAAATGTGTCCTAAATATGCCAACGTACTTTCAGCTGACGCCACGCACCAGCTTAATTATAGTGGTTTCATACTGTGGCACGCCATGTTGGTAGATGTAACTGGTGTAGGCTTGACGTTTTTTACACATTAATGCCTGATGAAACGACGGCTAGTCACCAAATAATTTTAGAGCGTATGTTGAAGATGTTGCCATGCACGCCTGCCGTTTAAACCTTCGTCAGTGATCGTTCATCCGCGCAGTGGCGAGCCGTCCGTGAGGTGTACCCAAATTGTGCCACAGTATTTTGCCGGTTTCATTTACTGAATGCTGTTTCCCGGCGCTGTCGTCATCTGGTAGGATTGGATACGTTCGAAAGAGCCGCATATATCAATGGACACGCAATATGCTATTCACTAGAAACGTACCACAGTTTAACACGAAAATGTTTAGCTGCAATTGTTGTTTCTTTTCCCAGTGGCTGATGCCATGCAGCCATATGGTGACGGGTTTCCGCGTGATAGAAAAACCGATAGGAATACTAGCGGAGAAGTGTAGGTGGACGTTACACGATACTGTCCCCACTGATGTTTCCACAACTGAGATGTCTTCACGCGTAGTCTGCATGCCCATCCCTATAGCACATTTGCGTTTGGATAGGATTAAAAATGCAGAGGACGTATGCCAAAATGTAGGTGTTACGTTGTGTTGTATGTGTGAGGAAAACATGTAGCTACACTTCGTAGGATAAACGAGTTACTATCAAAACATCCGGACCTTATACTACACTGTTCACTCCCTGGACGAGAGACTGTGTAAATAAG
Organism: Paragonimus skrjabini miyazakii; assembly: GCA_014338405.1. NCBI lineage: Eukaryota > Metazoa > Platyhelminthes > Trematoda > Plagiorchiida > Troglotrematidae > Paragonimus > Paragonimus skrjabini miyazakii. Next base: position 85,695 of record JTDE01002668.1, read on the forward strand.
CAGCAGGAAGTCTCTCGATAACTTGTGGCCGGATAAAATGTTCGACCACTTGAAAATTGGTACGACAGCTTCTCCGTTCCAACTGGAGAGCCGCAACCGAAACAATCTAGAATATGTTTGATCGCTAATTCAAGTATCCCTCCATGGAGCATTTACCGAACATCAAGTCGTGACAGTATGCAACCCCCGATCCCATCAACTAGCAAGGTGGTGTGCCACTCAGATGAATTGAGTCGTACACCTGCCATTTTAAAAACTGCCGTCTCCAATGTTTCCACAGAGCACAGATAAACCGCACTTGAAAGTCGAGTTACTGACGGCAGTTTGCCACAGATTGCAATAGTAGGCGATCCTTTAGAAACAACATGCATTAGGCGTGTTACAAGAGGTGGTTTAAGACAATTTAAAAAGAAGGTGAAGGAGCACATTGTGAGGAAGATAGCCTTGAAACCCGTGAACAACGACGTTTGCCAGATTTGCTGCCAACAGGTGGATACCGTAGACCAGGACGAGGACGACGTCAACTGGGTCCAGTGCTGTCAATGCGCACGTTAGTACCATCATTCGTGTGCCAGCTACCGCCAATCAAACGCCGACTTCGTCTGCGTGGACTGCCAGACGATTGAGCAACCCACGTGAGGTCCTCAACTCCACGGAACATTGTCCTTTTCAGGACAAACAAGAATGAACCCACGGCCCTCTTCCGGGCCACCCACAACTTGATTTTCATTTAGTTTGAAATGGTGTACGTTTGGTCATCGCGGATAGACGGTGAGGTCCACTGAGTCTTATTTCAGCGGCAGCCTCATGGGTGTTCTCAAACCGTAAGACGTGTACGGTTTTGCGGCCAGTCGATGAGGTCCAGTGAGTTTAAGTTCAGACAGACAACCCGCCAAAGCAGCTGTACAGAGAACGCAACGTTGTAAATGCATGCACATTTATTTATATCAACGTAGTTGTAAACCAGAAGACTTTCTTGACAACGTTGATAAGACCTTCTATGTCCGTATTTGTTGCCTGTTTTCAAACAGTGTCTGTAAGATAAGGAAAAAGATCCGTTGAACGTGTGCAAATTCCACTTCCTGTAAAAAAACCGGTTATTAGCACGCGTTACCAGTGGAATATCTCAGCTACTAGGCGATATACAGCGAGAAGTTATTTGAACTATCTGGAAGAGAACTTGCAACTGTTCCAGTTATTAAGGGATTCGTTGATGAGTGTATCGGGAGTGAGGTGGGAAATTCCGTTGAACATGCGCAAACTCCACTTCCGACTTTCAGCCCACCCAATGGGAAAATTCCGCTTCATGGTTATTGATCGTATTATTAAGCCGTTAAAAAACATTTCCCCGGGTATGACAGGATACCGCCTCGCAAAAGCAGCTATAACGATTTTCAAATAACAATTACGATGAGGTGGTTTTCAATTAATGGTCAGTTAAAACAAAGACATGAGTCCATGACGCAGATTTCGACGACTTTAATTTCCGCAACAGATACTAAGCTACTAAAATGATTTTTACCAGGAAATTAATTCTTCCGAACACGACAACTCAAAAACTCACGGTCTACGTTTAGCATTTCTGGTCGTCCCACACAGTTATGGAGATTCCTTCTGCGCCATAAAATCTTCTGTACGTGCGAGTTGAATAGCTGTCAATTAGATTAAAATAATAATCTGAAGTGCTTCTTAGTAAATGAAAATGTCTTTCATACGATAGCGAATAAATGACGTAAAATAGCTATACTTTTTGGTGAGCCCGGAGGCTTCATAAGCCGAGATGACGTGCACTCCAGGGCACGGTGACAATGCGTGTTCAGACAATCCTGGAAAATCTGCAGTAAAACTTGGTTGTCTGGAAGTTAAACAAGCACCAGATGATAAACAAGAGAACTTACAGATAAGTCACGTTGAAGTCTGACGTTGGTGAAAATATTGACCAAGCGTTATTAGCAACGGATGTATCAGTTACACGTTCTTTTGACAAGTCGTGGCTGCAATGGTACAAGGAGCGCTGTTGCCAGTCATCGCAAGACACGAGCTGGGATATAAAATGCGATAAATATTCACGACGCAATGAGCGTTCTGTGACAAAATTGGGAAAACTAAGGTTCACATAAACCATGCACTTCGGGGTGATGTTGCGCATATCCTGGGCCCAAACGGTATTCGCATCATACCACACTGAAGACCAATGGTCAGAATCGTAGAGCACGCGGAGGAAAATAGGTGGCACAAGTGATGGATATTCACATGGTGGAACATCGCAGAACATACAGATATTCCTCTGATGTTGGTGACAGTATCGACCAAAAGTAGTGTGAAACAGAATTCTGCTTGTCACATCCACTGGATACGTTGTGGCTGCAATAGTGCGAGTATGATCAACAGACCACTTGCATTTCACCTGTGTTGCAGTTATATTCACTTCCGGTGAAATTGTTGATTGGCCACATGTTCACTTATTTATCATCTGGTGCTTGTTTAACTTCTAGACAACCAATTTTCGCTGCATATTTTCCAGGATTGTCTGAACACGCATTGTCACCGTGCTATGGGATGCAAGTTATCTCGCCTTATGAGGCCTCCGGGCTCACCAGAAGGTAAAGCTATTTTGCGTCATTTATTATCTATCGTTTAGAAGACTATTTCGTTCGCCAAGAACTTTATGTCACTATCTCAATCTAATTGACAAGGAAAGTAAAATCCCACGAACCAACTCGTCAAACTGCTCTCCACCTTGTATCGCACGTAACAGTTGTATATAGTACGATATACTTGGAGTCATTATCAAACATTGCCGATTCTGATTTATTCAGGGAATGAAGTCACTAGCTTGGCGCCGATCACCTGGCACATACATAAGGTGTCAGAACACAGCATGCGTTCTCATTAGGGGCTATTCCAACCTGGTTAACGTAAGCTGTGAATAACGTCTTAGCATGCAGTATGCGTTCACACTGATACCTGTTGTACCAGATTGACTGAAATTATGATCCGCGTCTGGGTGTGCAGTATATGTTCACATTGGTAGCTGCCCCACCCGATTGACTTAGGCTATCAACAACGTTTAAGCATACAATATGCGTTCACACTGATGGCTTTTCCAACCTGATTCACTTAAGCTATGAAGGACGCCTGAGTATGCATTCAGACGAGTAGATGCTTCAAATCGATTCACTTAAGCTATGTGTAACGTCTGGGTATGAAGTGCATGTTCAAACTAGTAGCTGCTCCACCCGATTGACTTAGGCTATCAACAACGTCTCAGCCCGCAGTATGCGTTCACATTGGTACCTGCTCCTCCCGATTGACTCAAGTTATGATCAACGTCTGAGTAGGCAGTATATGTTCACACTAATAGCTGCTCCTTCCGAACCACTTTTACCATGAACAAGTTGGAGAACGAACACATGCGGGGAATGATGGAAAACCTGTATTTGAAGCGTTTGGGGTATATGGCAGTCATCATCTTTGATTTAGTTGGTTGTCATTATGATTGGAGTATTTTTCTTCACCGCGATAGATACTTGGCGTTCTAAACATCATAGTTTGACTGGCTGAGAGGTATACTTCCCGGTGATCGGCAGGCAGCTTAATTTCATCTGTTTCCGTATATAGCTCCGTATGAACGCCGCGCAACCTCAACCTAGTTTGAAACAAGGCGGTAGAGTGGATAGAACTTACGTCTGAAGGTTCTAGGTGATAGAGTGGAACATGATATCCTTTTCTTATGCCGTTCCATATTCACCGAAGACGGAAACAACCACATGGTAGCGCCAATTTCAACCATTTCAAAGAGCAACGTTCAATCGACCAGTAGCTACCAGGAATCTTGCAAACAAGAAGAAATAGTATAAATATGGTTTAGACTAAGAAGCTGGAAATGTTGCCATATATGTTTAATTATCAAATGTGTTAGTGGTCTTGCTGAAGTGCAATGACAACACTGTATGGTCATATATTTTCATTTCGACCGTATCATTAAAACGCCGCAAAATGAAGCACTCTCAGGCTGTAGGATGGCGTATTTCATCTTGAAAAGGACAACGATCGCATTTATAAGACTTGAAAAAGTGAGTTACCGCCAATAACGGATCATTTTCGTGAAAATGGTGAAAACGTATTTCGTTACCATACCAGCACTTTCGGGATTTATTCGATGTATTTCAATTTTTCCGTTAACGCCGTTTAATTACAATTGATGTACTGTAAGCATTCTATCTGAAATTCCGATTTTAAAATGTCAAAAATATTTAAAAATCGAGGATTCGCACCAACAGGACCGATTTCCCTTTTGAACGACTTTGAAGGCAAATCCCGTGTAACGTATAATTGCCTCCTTTACTAAAATCCTGCTCTCCTCCAATTTCCTCTCTGCCAACATGATTCGCGATAAATTACGCAAACACTTTATCCAGTTTAATGGACCAATTCGTCGGTCATCTTGAAACATTTTTTATCTGGGACACAACTTTTGAAGCAAACCCAAAGTTCATAAGGTATCGATTTTCCGATTGGCCTGCCTCACTCAATGTATTTTACCACTATGTGAATTCCTCGGTACAACGAACACGAATGCACGTTGAACATCCCCTAATATACCCGGAACGAAGTAATTCACCTCCACATTTAACAGAAACGAAGTAATCCTCAACTAATGAAAACGACATTGCAAAATGCACCATCAAACTGGCCTACACACAATGCACTCCTTTATCCAGTCGCTCCGACCGCCTCCTACTCTAACCAACTCTCTGGAGAGGAGTCTTTTTACATTTCCATAATGCTATTTATTTTGCCACCTTCATTGATTTAACATTTTTTTACCTATTCTAAGCTTACAGGTACACTTGTGAAACTGTGGTGAAACTAGTGATGAACATGATTTGCAAGCTTTGTCCATCTTTTCGTTATATATTTATTGCACTATTCCAACCTGCTGTACACATTCATACAATCCAACTGCATACGTTACAGGTTATCGTGCCTCATTGCGTTTTGCAATTTTTATACGTTCAGCTGTTATTCTACTCAGTTCAATGTTGCTCACCACATTTGGGCGTCGCGCCTTGGAACTATTTCCAATAAGTACTGAAATGGATCTTTTGTAGGTTGACTCAAATGCGCGAGAAGAATAGAATTATCTTGAGAACTTTGACGTCCACTTTTTCGCAAAACCCGATTTCGATGAGAAGAAGAAAACTGCTTACTTTCTTCCTCTGACTGGCCAAGGTGCCTATGCTGTGGTCAAAAGCTTGGGTTTCCCAGAGTCATCAATCAGTATTTCTTATCCCGCACTGAACAAGTGCTTCCCTGCATTTCAAACAGGTGAATTTTATTCCAGTTGAAAGAGCCGAATTCAATATACTAATGCACTTAGAATCTTGATCCAATCGCAATTTCATCTTACAACTGCAAACCTTCGAGGAAGTCGATCTTGTCGCCTTGCCCCGTTCCTCGTCTAAACAGCGTTTCTCCCGTCCTCTTAACATGGGTGATTTCATAGCGCACAAACTTAACTGGGTAACCACTTCTTAAGCAGAGTTCACGGATTTCGAACTCCTCAGCATTGTTGATCTGTGCAGAAGTGTAGACATAACACCTCGAACAGCGTATAAAGCATCGTCCAGGACAGACGCCTCACCTGCTTGATCTGATTATCACGAATGAGGTTCATCTGCTAGGCAGAGTGGTAATGAAACCAACACTGGGGCGTAGTGACCATCTGTATGGCGATTTGTCGACCGGTACCTACATGACATACCGAGAGGGAAATAGATTGAATGTATAATTCAGGTAGATGCTTAACACAAACATGGTAGCAAGGGTTTAGTGGTTACTCACTTTAATATCTAGTGTGGAGTGCAGTGCAGACGTAGTGTGGTCAAGAATTACGAATCCAGGTGTATTTCACAAATTACGCGAAATTAATTGATTTTATTTGGCGAAGTAGTGGCGTCGCAATGGGAGAAATAGGCTAAGCCCAAAAATCGTTCGCATTCACGCTTCTGTTAAGGAGAAGTCGCTCTCTTCACTAAAAGCGCCAGGTCAATCTTGGTAATTGATTTTGTGTGGTGAGGATGCTTTCAACGAAATTTTTATGTTAGAATACATGTTCTCACGTCGCAGAAGCGTTCAGTTCCACGTGGTTTGTGAAATATACCTGTGTACAGCAGGTTGGAGTAGTGCAACAAATATATAACGAAAAGATGGACAAAGCTTGCAAATCATGTTCATCACTAGTTCCACCACAGTTTCACAAGTCTACCTGTAAGCTTAGGATAGGTAAAAAAATGTTACATCAATGAAAGTGGCAAAATAAATAGTATTGTGGAAACGTCGAAGGAATCCTCTCTAGAGGGTTGATTAGAGTACGAGAAGATCAGATCGTGCGTTGTCTGCAAAACGGGGAGGAAGTTTACGCTCTAGTCCGCAATGTGTTAAGTCACGATGCTGTCTCCTTGGTTTTCATGCATAAATGTTACACAGTCTTATTTCAGCGATTTCAGCGATTTGTTTATGGTTTCGAGATTGGAGGCCCAAGTCACCCGGATCCATTCGGTTTGTCTGTTTCGATATCAGCGGTTTTCTGTTGACCTAAAAGACATTCATTTGAAACAGGGTATAGCACCGCTCTTGGGGGTTACATGGAACAAAGTAAAACACTAATCTAGCAAAGTAGAGTAAAATACTAATCTAACAACTTCTTAAGTAAGTGAGAATCTAATAACACTTTGAGGCGATCCCTAGAAGAACAGCTAACAACCTCCAATTGCAGATCGTTCCGGTGTTTGGTAACCCTATAAGAGAAGAACTGCTGCCTAAGGAAGGTCCGGGGTCGAAGCTTTTAGAGCTTCTTGTCGTGACACCTTTGATCGTTATCAACTACTGTGGTAAAGAACTGGTACGCGAGTCTCGTGCCGAAGAAAATGTGCGTACGAACTAGGTCGCCGCAGAGTCTTCAAGGTTATTGTTAGAACTAAGGCCGGGTACTTCATTGATGTATATCAGAAATGACAACGGACTGAGCACAGATTCTTGAGAAACTCCATCGAAGTTTGGAAAAGGAGAGGAAAAGTCCGGTGTGGTTTTTACTCTAAAAGTTCTGTTATCGAGGAAGGGTGTATCCAAACGAAGAACCTATCTCATAGGTTTCTAGCTTATGCACAAGAGGACCGTGTGTAGCACGATCAAATGCCCTAACAAAGTCAAAAATGATAGCATCCGAGATATGGCCATTATCATTGACGTCTGTCAGGCTATCGATGAAGATGAGCATGTTGGTTATGCATGATTCGTCGGGGAGAAAGCCATGCTGAGTAAAAGAGAAAAGATTATTCGAGAAGAAATGCTTAAGGATGACGCGTTTTAACTGGCGCTCCATTGCCTTACATGAGATGCTGGTGAGGCTGATTGGTCGATAAATAGCAGGGGAATGACGATCTCTTGCCTTAAATTTAGGTGTGACAATGGCTTCTTTACGTGCCTTCGGATAGGTGCTGGTCCGAAGATTCTGACTGAATAGATTATGACGAGACACCGCTAGTCGGAAGTCGTCATGAGAAGACGGCAAATCTAGAAACAACCTTTCGTGAATTACTCACCGTTCACAGGCGGACTTTGGTGCAACAATTAAAGGCGTGTGAGATAACCTCAAGCACAACCGCACGGCCATCGTCAGAGAGGACGTGTGTTGACGGAAATTCCAATCGATCTTAAGAAGTTAAACCGGCTTCAGACTGATGGAGTAACGTTCCTAACGGTAATAGCTAAAACATTACTTTCTTAGTGGATGTAGCTTACAGAAGTGAATATGGCATGGATTCACTATACAACTACGAGTAAAGCTGCGGAACCCACGCCAACACACTAACTTTGAGGTTAGTGGTTTGTAGTAAATTTGCATCAACAGGATAATGTAAACGGGCACAGTGGCATTGGTAAGGCAACTCTTACCTCGCAGGGAGTTTGAGGTTTTTGGGATTTCGAAGGTGATCTCAATACAGTTTGTGGTCGAGGAGAGTAAAAGAACGAGTGTGGGGGACTATGAAGCTGTGGGTTGTGCAATGGATTCATTTTAAAGACACAGACGGGACAAACGAATGAGTACAACTATGGGAAGTGGCAGGCCAAAAGGATTCACACAGACTACTTTTAAACGAATACATCCTTGAATTGTTCCGTCTGACTGACGAGGTAACGCGATATTTAAATATGAGGGTTTGTTGTGATGTTCTAACTGGACGGTGAACTTTATATTCAGGTGTGCTTTATTGAACTCATCCAGTATGACCTGAAGATCACCACCGTTTGGAACGAGGCAAAAAACGTCGTCCACATAGCGTCTGTTATTCGTTACTGAATAACATATTGATTAAATTTTTGGGTTAAATTGTATCTGTTTCCGTATCCATTCTATTACGTATTTTGCTTGTTGCTTAAGCAACAATAATTATGACAATGACCCGGGTCCGATCCAATAC